>VCAZ01000115.1:0-10000 GCA_005784505.1 Bagarius yarrelli | reverse complement strand
GGAGGATCAAGCATACCACAGTACCGACTCCTGAACTGGCAGGTGCAGGTGAGGGCGCGGAAGGTGAGGCGCCGCTCACTGTCGGGGTTCCTGCGGACGAGCTGGTGGTGTCGGTGGGGGTGTTTGGATCTTTAGTGGTGGAGTCGACGAAGGTGTCCGATTTGTTTGTATTAAATTCGCTGGCATAATTGTACGTGTCGAAGTCTGTGGTTAAAGTCAATTCGGTCGTGACGTTAGCAGAAGCTGAAGCTCCACAGAAAAAAGCAGCCATGAAGAGAAGCAGAAGGAAACGCGCTCTCAGAAACTCCAGTCTCATGATGTCTGAGGAGAAAAGAAAAAACACAAATTCTGGTAAAAGTCCAACTAAAACCCAAGAATGTTCTTTAATAAGATCTGATTCTACAGCAGAGCAACATGTTCCTTTATATACGACTTAAAGGGTTACCTAATGTAATTAAACCGATTGTGGGTGGAGCCGTTTTGTGTTCCAGATGTATTAATCAGGATTGGCTAAAAAATTAAGATCAGCCAAAAATTTTACTTAAGCACATTATTATTATTATTATTATTATTATTTTTAGTTATTAAATAGTATTTTATTTAATCAGATCTAAAGTAATTAACACTTCTCACTACTCGAGTAATTTTAGACTTTATTACTCTCTAACTTACATTTTTTTGCTAACCCTAATTATTATTTCTGTAACACAAAATGAGTTTGTGTGTAGCTCCACCCACAATCAGGTTTACATACACAAACACATTTACTGGTAAAGAAGATATGAAAGAATATTTAACAGGTTTGGGGCTCCTCTCACACCCAGTCCACACCGTTACTACTCCTAAAATTAGTTTTACTATTGGGGAAATTATTCCAATAAAGACTCTTACACTTTCAAACGAAATAGAGTAACAGACAGACAGGCGGACAGACAGACAAACAGATATACACAGATCAACAAATGGACACAGATGAATGGATGGATAGACGGACGGACGGACAGATGGATAAACAGACAGATAGGCAGATGGATAGAGAAATAGTGTCAGACAGACAGATCGATGTACAGATAGACAGGCGAAAGGTTACATTTTGCATTTTTTTTTTTCATTTGGTTTTGTTTCAAGCGTTTTTATAATTAATAAATACCGAAATGTGAGATTTTATACACACACACACACACACACACACACACACACACACACACACACACACACACACAGCATGAGCTAGCCATGTTAGCTAACATTGGCCATATTTAATTGTTTGAGCTTCAGTCTTAATTTTTGTCTTAAATGACATCATCTGTTAAACCACAATGAATTTTTTCCTCTGAATTCCTCCAGCCGTGTAAATTATACAGCCATAAAAAGAAAAGAGAAAGAAACAAGATGGAAAAATACAACGCAAACTGCACGGCGCTGATGTTCCTCCAGAACACGTGTGAGGTAGAAGAAACGCTGCAGTGAGAGAATGACGGTGAACGAGTGAAAGTCACAACAGAACAGAATCAACCAGACAGAAGATCAAAGGCTTTCATCCTGTTGTGTTAGCAGCAGATACAGGAAACCACCTTCATATATGTGTGTGTGTGTGTGTGTGTGTGTGTGTGTGTGTGTGTGTGTGTGTGTGTTTTTATTAAAAAAGGTCATGATGCACCGCAGAACATTTATTTTTGTACACAATTTGCAAAAAAACCCATATCTTTGGATTTAAGGTATTTATTTGCAGAATATTTGATATGTTAATGAGGACACACACTTTCTGCAGGCTGCACTGCAGGTCTGTAGATCATTTATCCACAGGAAGTCACATGGTGAAGTGTGCACGCTTCTTATAGGTACGAACCAGCGGGTGAACCACAGGAGGGGAAAAAAGTAAAACCTACAGAATGAATTCAGTGCTGCAGGTGTGGGTTCACACATCATTGTGTGTGTGTGTGTGTGTGTGTGTGTGGTGTGTGTGTGTGTGTGTGTGTGTGTGTGTGTGTGTTGGGGGGGCAGACACATGTTTGAATTATTCCGTTATCTCGCAGTGTGATGGTTTTTTTCACTGCTACACAAACAAATCATCAACAGAAACTCGAGAAAATATACATTTAAAGTTTCTTTCTATAACTTTAATCAGTAAAACAGTTTTAAACAAACGCGAAATGTGCTTAAAAGTTTAATTTTCTGTTTAGTTATTAAGTAAAATTAGTTAGTTGGTCAAATTTCCAGATAAATCCGCATTTAAGAAACGTAAGTTTTTCCCGCCAGTTAAACACAAAAATAAAGAAAAAGAACATTATATGTCTTTTTTCCCAATAATTATGAAAACAAAGTCGCGTCTCTGACGCCTCCGATTCTTTAGTTAGTTGTAAAAATAATAAAAAACGATGAATGTGGCAAGAAATAAAGAAGCGTAGAAGTAAAACGTACACAAAGTTCTGAGAGGAAAATCTCTGAATAAACGTCTGCAAAATAGCAGAAAAAAATTTCCACCATTTGATTAAAATAAAAATGAAACTTTTGTTTTTCAATATGAAATAAAATCTTTTACTCACTGTTTTTCCAGGTGGTCTGCAGTGAAAGCGATGAGGGGCTGATGAGTGAATGAACCTCAGACCAAGTGTGAAAGAAGGGAAGGTGTGGCAAGAAAAAAAAAGAGCGGGAAATTCAGCAGAGAGCAGTGTGTGAACAGAGGGCAGTCCCGTCGAAGGAGAGTTTGATCATTTTATTTTAGCTGATCAGTAAAGCAGGAGTGGAAAATAAACTCAGTTTAAATTAAGAGAAAAATAAAAGTTTTACGGGAAAAAATGACACTTTACATACTAAAAAAGTTGTTTGAATTTTTCCCTTTTTCTGTCTTTTTTGCGTCCTCCTTTCTCACATTAAAACCATATCCCCAAAAATGGCTTGAATGTCGTTTAAATTTCGCATGACATCACAAGAATTCCACAGCGTGATTGGACGGGAACTGATGTGCTGAAAGGTGTGTGGATTGTCGTCTATTTGTACGTATTCGTTGGGTTTATTTTTAGGCCGTGTGCTGTAGATCTGCGCGTCATCTGCACAAAGCATGTAGGTCAGTTTACCGTGTGTGGGTTTGTAGGAAAAGTTGCACTTTATTGGTGCACAAAACGACCTAAATCAAACCTAAAGCCGACTTTCATTTTCCACACGCGCACTGAGGAATATTTTACACTTGATTATAATAATAATAATTATATTATTTAAAGAAGATCAAATAAGATTTAATAACTTTAATAATCCCAGAAGGAAATTCTTTTGCCAGAGAAATAAATATAAAGTAAATATAAAGTAAAAACTCTCTATTAACAAAAGTATCAAAAGTATACAAAAAGCGTTATTTGCTCTTATATAATATTATAGTGCCGTATTCATAGCTGTCCACAGTGTCCACCTCAGTGTCTGTGATGCTGACAAAGTCCACCACTAGTTATTCTGACTTTATAACATGGAGTTGCAGGTGATTACATCATTTAGCTTAGCGCTAAAAATGTAAATATGTTTAGGGTAGGGTTAGGGTAGGGTTAGGGTAGGGTAGGGTAGGGTTAGGGTTAGGGTAGCGGTAGGGTAGGGTAGGTAGGGTTAGTAGGTAGGGTAGGGGGTTAGGGTAGTTAGGTTAGGGTAGGGTAGGTAGGGTAGGGTTAGGGTAGGTAGGGGTTAGGGTTAGGTTAGGGTAGGGTAGGGTAGGGTAGGGTTAGGGTAGGGTTAGGGTAGGGTAGGGTAGGGTTAGGGTAGTTAGGTAGGGTAGGGTAGGGTAGGGTAGGGTAGGGTTAGGGTTAGGTTAGGGGGTAGGGTAGGGTTTTAGGGGTATAGGGTAGGTTAGGGTGGGTAGGGTAGGGTTAGGGTAGGGTAGGGTAGGGTAGGGTAGGTTAGGGTAGGGTAGGGTAGGGTAGGGTAGGGTAGGTAGGGTAGGTAGGTAGGTAGGGTTAGGGTAGGGTTAGGGTTAGGGTAGGGTTAGGGTAGGGTAGGGTTAGGGTAGGGTAGGTAAGGTTAGGGTAGGGTAGGGTGGGTAGGGTAGGGTTAGGGTAGGGGTAGGGTAGGGAGGGTTAGGGTAGTTGGTAGGGTAGGGTTAGGGTAGGGTGGGTAGGGTAGGTTAGGGTAGGGTAGGGTAGGGTTAGGGTAGGGTTAGGGTAGGGTAGGGTAGGTTAGGGTAGGTTAGGTTAGGGTAGGGTAGGGTAGGGTAGGGTAGGGTTGGGTAGGGTAGGGGGTAGGTAGGGTAGGTAGTTAGGTATGGGTAGGTTAGGTTAGGTAGGGTAGGGTAGGGTAGGGTAGGGTAGGGTAGGGTAGGTTAGGTTAGGTTAGGGTAGGGTAGGGTAGGGTAGGGTAGGGTAGGTCAGGAGCAGTATTACTTAGCCAGACCTTCAGACCGACGGCAGAGGGTCTGGGAACCTTGGCTGCTTTGAATGTCTAAACCCTAACCCAAGGAAAAGCAATCGTTGTCACCGATGTAAAAACAACAGCAAACCTCGTCAATCCTTTAAGCACGTCTCCAATCAGAAGACAAGTGTGCCGTATACATCAGATGTTCCACAGCAGTTCCTAGGTGTGACGTCTGAGGCTAACCCTAGGTCAGGGGTAGGGGGTTGCACTGACAACAATCTGCTAAATTAATTTTAGAATAATTCTAATGTCCAGAATTCTAAGAGACTATTTTCATTCACATTTCACCGAGTGACACTAAAAGTGTGTTTAACGACACACTTCATTTTGTATGTAAAGCAGAGCTCCTGTAGGGTGTGGAAAAGTCCTGAACTGACCTGTTTCCGGGCTTTAAGTCAGTCATATTGGAATCATTGGAATTATAATCAAGATGAAATTTACCTCTGGTTTCTTCACAAAAAAAGCCTCTTAATTACCAAGAGTGATAATTAAATAAAGCAGTTATGATAATGTTGTACATGCTGAATTTCATATCCGATTATTGTCATATGACTTTTACACACCAAAGACAACCTGATGGACGCCTTTCTTCCTTTCTGTGCTGAAGTCTGAGGGAGGCGGGTCAGAATTTGTTTTTGTCCAAATAAGGGGACTCGATTTTGAGTAAAATTTAAACTAAGGTGGAACTCGGTCTGCGTCACAAACGTCATCAAATCACATTAAAGAAGAAGATGAGTGAAGAAAACAGATGAAAGGAGTGTGTGAGCAGTGAAGATCTACAGCTGAGCTACTGAAGAAACACCAAAGTTCAGATTTTTACATTTCAGGTACATTTTAATGTTTAATACTTTTCCAAAGTGTATAAAATATTAAATTAATTAGCACACACACACACACACACACACATTTTACACACAGCAAATTTTAAAGAGGTAAAAAGCATGTTTTAAATAATAATTAGCAATTTTGGAAAAATAACTGAAGAATATAAGCAAATGTAATATTAACTTATTAAAACTATTTTGAAATGTTGAGTAATTTTAAGAAAATGTAAATAAATAAATATTAAATCAGATATGGTTTCAAAAGTTGAAAGCAGATTTTTCCAAAATTGCTTAATATATATATATTTTTTCATTTATAAATGATCAAAATATTCAAATTATTTACTGAAAATATTTTCAGTTGTTCTATATTTATTGTCTGTCTTTAACTGTGTGTTAAAGTGTGTGATAAACTTTATTCATAGCCTTGTACATGTTAAGATATGAAACAAGCAGGACAACAATTTACACAATTATTTGTAATTTTTCCTCTCAGTGAATCGTCCAATATGAGGCTGAATCTGATTCTTCTCCTGTTTTTCACTGGTAACAGCATTTATATATAATTATATTCTCTTTATTAGATACTGATGTCCGGTTTGCAAAGAATTGTTTTAATTAACCGGTTCAGCAAATCAGCCTGAATCGTCTGAAATGATTTGTGTATGGAGTGACTATTAACCCCATAGATGACTGATGTGCCTGAATTTCCCTCTGACCTGTAATAAACCCGTATTCCGGAGTTATTCGGTTATTCTCTTCCCCCTGCTGTGAAAAGAGAACTGATGATGAGAACGAGCAGTGCAGCTGATAGACCACATTTACACTGCATGTATCACTGCGGGTCTCGTTCATATGTGGAAGTAAACCAGATATGAATCGGGCATGAAGAGCATTAGTCATGTGAAAAAACTGATTGGATTTACACCTGTCAATGTGAGTTGTATGTCACTGAAGGTGGCGCATGATGTTAACCCAGGTGGATACCTATATACCTTGACTATCTAACGAGTTTTTCAAGATTCTAGTCGTCTCTCGGCTGTTTATTTTGCTTTGAGTTGTGAGCTAAAATTCGGGTTATGAGATTCAGACACACAAATGCCACAGTAAACGCTGTAACATCGTGAGTCACTCGATGGCTAGTCAGACATGCGCGTTAGCAAGTGGAGTCGTCTGATCTCCAAGGTAAACGCTGTACATTCTACTTAATAAAACCAGTTTATTACAGTACATCCTATTGTAGTGTTTTTATACAATATTCGATATTTATACGTTTATTTTTCTTATTTAAAAACGTAACAAAATAAATTAGGGACCCGAAATGAATTAATGGCCTTTCAATACATTTTAATGGGAAAATTGATTTGATATACGAGTAATTTAAGTTACGAGCTCCGTCACCGAACCCATTAAACTCATAAGTAAAGGTACCGCTGCATATATATATATGTAAATATCCAGTGATCAATGCTATATTTTCTTAGACTGCAACAACAAAAGCTTTTTCTTCGCCTAGGGTGAAGATTGTTTTGTTTTGCAGACCCTTAAATGCAGAAAGCTGAATACTGAATAATAATTTTATCTACATCCATTGATTATTGTGCCGTTTTAATTGCCTTTCTGGTCATCATGACTAACTTGGGTTGTTTTTCTGTGTTTAGTGTAAAAGCAGAAATCAGGTACGGGTCAGTTTTAAACAATGATGTAAGCAGGTCATAAAAAAAACAAAAAAAAACAGAATTAGGCAGAACAAGACCTGCAGTGTAGCGGATACTAAAGAACGTACACGCAAAGTGTCATTTCTGTGGTCTCACTGTTATTATCTTTCCTGTTTATTCAGCTATCAATAACATGAACAATGATTTCACTAAAATTATTTATTGTAATAATATATTATAGTATGTGTCAATATTATTTTCTTTTAAACAGGTTTTATTTTATGATTTTATCACTATAAACACTCAATCAGTGTCATTATGGCCCCGAGTTGTTTGGCCCCCACTGTGACAGCTGTCACCTTAATTTTTGCGTATAAAAAGTGGCAACCCTCCTTAAACAATTGTTCAATAACATATAAATGGTAATGGATTCTGCAGAGTAGGAGGATCTGATAAGGACTAATTTATTCAGTAAATCTCTGTCTGTGTAATAAACTTTTCAGATCATAATACTGATGTTTAAACCAACATTAGTTGTCGTTAATGACTTTATATACTTGAATGTTTGAGTGTATTTTTAGCTCGGTACAGGGTGATAGAATTTAAATCATAATTTTGCATTGTCACGAATGGCATCATTACAATAGAGCGTTAAAGAGACGGTAAAGTGTTGTTGTTTTTTTACAAACATTTAATATTATACAAATTACTGTGTCCTGTGTTACATCTGGTCTTATTTATATAATAAATATAAACTGTGTGTCAATCCAAAATCAAATATTGTCATTGGTTCTAAATAATTCAAGTCATCAATCACATATGAAATTTTAACATTTTATGCAATAGGTCAAATTCCAGTTGCCAGATCCACCTTAAATACCATCTATCACAGATATCACCTGATCAAGCAATTATACTCATGGCCAGAGGCACAGAAGTACTGCAGGATGGTGTACAATGATTCGGCAACAATCATGATGATTGGATACAACTAAACAAAGAAGCAGCAACTAACAGCTTTACAGGACCTGCCTGGATTGGACTGTACAGCGATGTCAATAGCTGGCGCTGGTCGTTAAACGAACTCCCACTGAAGAATCTCACATATACAAACTGGAACCCTGGACAGCCTGATAATTATCTTGGAAAAGAAGCTTGTGCTGTAATACGTTCGAAAGGCTATTGGGGAGATCGACAATGTGCTATTCCAAGATCCTTTATATGCTACGATGGTGAGTCTGAAAATTTAACAACATAATTAAAACTCTTTGTATATAAATAGAGACATGATAATTAAATCTTACAATTAACAATGTATTTTAGAAATGTTTTTATTGTGATTTAACAGTTCAGAGCAGTGCCAAGTTCATCTACGTCTCTACTAATTTGTCCTGGTCTGAAGCTCAGATTTACTGTCGAAAACGTCACACAGACTTGGCCAGTTCACTTAACAGCTCAGATAACAACCAACTAATGCAGCTGGTGACCCCCCTGGACAGCAATAGCTGGATTGGGTTATATAGAGACACATGGAAGTGGTCAGATGGGACCATCGTTACAAAACTCCAATGGGCTTCTGGAGAACCCAATAATTATGACAAAAAGGAGAACTGTGCTGCAGAAACTCCTAATGGATTTCAGGATTATGATTGTACATTTCAGAAATATTTTTACTGTCACAGCAGTAACTTTTTAAGTTCCCTGCTAGTAAAATTAATTAGAAATTCTGCATGGGGGTCGGGGCCGTGGTGTACTGGGTTAAGGTGCCAACACCCACAGGCACAGTTGTGCTCTGGTGACCTGGGTTGGATTCTGGCTTGGGTCCCCTCTATTTCCCCCATTCTGTCCTGTCTGTTTAATAAAAGCAAAATGTCCACAAATATAACTTCTGCATGGGATGTTATTGTGTTTGTTTTGCAGTTCTACAAGTGAGGAAACGGCAGATATTGAGACTGCAGGTGAAGTCTGATGGGAGTGTGTTTGATTCTGCTGTGCAGTCGTCTATTTTAGAGCAGGTGAGTTACAGGACGACTCTGAAATTATTAAATGCACCAAGTGAAAAAGATTCTGTTACATTTAAGGCTGAAATACTTATGTTTTAATTCTGTTTATCAGATCAAGAAGAAACTGGAGGAAAAAGGCATGTTGGAGAACAGCACAGTGACCTGGAGGGTGCAGCCTGATGGAAACATCTTCCACAAGAAAAACAAGGACGACCTGTAACGTCTAAATCAGGGGGTCGATTTTATTTAACTAACACTAATAATGTGACGTTATTTCATCTCAGTGGAACTTCACTTTTTTTTATGGCAACGCAATTAATTTATGAAGATCTATTAATGATGTCTCTCTGGACAATAGTGTCTGCTAAATGCTGCTAAATGCTGATAAATTTGCCTTAAGTAAATACATTACATATTTAAGGTCGCCTGCTGTTCCGTCACATTTAACTGTACAGCTCAGAAAATCTATTATGACTTTATTATCTTCTTTATTAATATTATTCTGAGCAGTAAAACCTGCTTCTTCTGGTGTCTGCATTATTGATCTGTGAGTAAAATACTGAGATTATGGGTTTATTTTTCAGGCTTTATGGTTGATTTAAATGCTTAACTATGAAAAACTATTAAAATATTAAAATCTTTGGTTTGGAATATCAGTAAGGAGGAGGAGCGGGGAGGAAAATATCAACTACGACTTAAACAGAATTTCTGTGGTATTTTTTCGCTATTTAATTTCACTTTACATTTCTTGAAATTTGAATATTTATATTTAACATATTTTTATCTTTTAAATGAAGGTTAAATTATTAGAATAATGTTAATATAGAGTGCAATAAAATAAATAATTTAAATAAATCATGTGTTGTTGAGCTGATGTGTTAAATAAATTACATTTTCTCTATTTAATGTAGTTGTTGCAGTTATTTGTAACATTATGTAACAGCCAATAAATAATATTTACTATATTTACTTTATTTACATGAACCAATAAAAAACATAACAGTCCAAAAAAACTGCTGTCAGTAAATTATTATCCAGTTTAGAGAATTAATTCCAGTCCCTTTTGTTATATGGCACTTTTCGACTATAGAGTTTGTGTCAAAGCAGCTTTACAGAATCACAT
>VCAZ01000112.1:1475000-1494860 GCA_005784505.1 Bagarius yarrelli | reverse complement strand
CACACACACACACACCTTTTAAACCTATCATTACAGCAGTTCAGGTGTGTAAGTTCCATAGGAGGAAATGTGAGCCAGACGCATGATTTACCTCCTAATGCCACTCAGGAATGGTGAGAATTACAGAAGGTATTAAGCAGGGTTTGGCTGTTGCATGACGTAAGTGTGTTATACATTTTATTCTTCTTATTATTATAATGATGATCACAAAATAGGAATCATAATAATAATAATAGAATATTAATAATATATAGTATGATTCAGATTTATTAATAGTAATTTCGATTGTGTTCATGCTCTTCTTTTATTATTTAATAATTGACGCTCACATTTTAAAATTTCGGTGGTAACAAGGACCATTTGACCCGTTTAGAGGGAAAAAAAAATCCTTATATAGGTAAAATGGCCCCCCCAATAGTAATGCGCAGTTGCACGAGAAGGCTGAACTGTAACGTACTTTTAATGATTTTTTTATAAGAAATAAAACAAAAATATATCGAAAAGAAAAAAAAAAAAAAAGCGAAACAACCGAGATCTTGTTTAATTTTGCCTGAAGTTAAAAAAAAAGAAAAAAGAAAAAAGACAAGAAAAGACGGGAAATATTCTTGGAATTTTTCCCCCTTGACCGTTCAGCCCAAGTATGGAAAGGAAACAAACTTACAGCTTTGGACGCCCAACACACAGCAAAACGTTTCTTTTCCAGAACCTTTTTTCTTCGTTTTAGCCTCACAAAAATTAAAAGCTTTACAAGTCGCAGTTCTTCGCCGTCGTTTTAAACCCAAACTTTAGTTTCAGTAAATAAAAACGATAAAACTCTTCAGTCGAGTGAAAAGTCAAGCAAGGCCGGGAACGCGCACCGGGACTGGGAAAAATGACGGTGCGCGGGGCGAGCGGGAGCGCGCACAGCTGACGCGCGCCTGACGGGCGGTGCGTAAATCTGTGGAACAGTTAGGAAGAAAATCCCTGTTAGAAGAACACGTGACCTGAAAAAGAGACTATTTATCATTAGTTTAATCAGTGTATCACTTATTAGATTTTATTATTTATATACACGAAAAGATGCCTTTTATGTTATATAGCAGGGATAAATCGCTTAGATGCTTTTTTTTTTATACTAAGAAAGAAAGAAAGAAAGGAAAGACCTTCATGATGGATTTTTAGGTTATGAAAACACAGCGGCTAACACAAAGGTCTTCCATAGGGCATTTGAGATGCCCTACATTTATCTCATTATACAACAGGGGGTAATTGGGGTGAAGGTTGGTGGTGCTGGGCATTAAACCCACAGTCTTCTGGTTAGCAGTCTAACACCCTGACTCGACGAACTGTTTGTACTAAAAGCAATAAGTATAGAAAAAAGCGCGTTAATCTGACTAATCTGATTCAGGAGTTAACAATTTTACAGCTTTGGTACAAAAAACCCGAGGAATTGTACTTAATTTTGTCACAAAGGGAATCAACACAATCAACAAATCTCTTACATAACGAGCACTTTCTGCTGGTGAGCTTTTCAGAGGAGAACGATTATCATGGCGTTCCCATCTTGCTGATGAACTGGCTCATTCAGTGTTGTTTCCTAGATTCGCTGCTTTTTTTGTTCACTTCTGTCTTGGGTCTGTGTGGGGAAAAAAGCAAAAAATCCTCCCTGTCACAACACCCCCCTGTTCTCTTCTCGGTCTCTTGAGTCTCTCTATTTTTTTCTGTCTCTCTTTTTTCTCTCTCTTTCTCTCTTTTGTTGTTTCTCTTTCTGTTGAATATCTCTGTCTCATTTTCTCTATGTGTCTCTCTCGTCTTTACTTTTTTTCTCTCTCTCTCTCTCTCTCTCTTCTCTTTCTCTGTCTGTCTGTGTCTCTTTGTGTGTCTCTCTCTGTTTTCTCCCTCTCACTCTCTCTCTCGTTCTCCGTTTCTCTTGCTCTCTGTTCTTTCTCGTGTGTCTCTCTCTCTGTCTTTCTCTCTCTCACACTCTCTCTTTCCGTTTTCTTGCTCTCTGTCTCTTTCTCTCCGTGTGTGTGTCTCTTTTTCTCTCTCTCTCTATCTCTCTCTCTGTGTCTCTCTCTGTCTTTCTCTCTCTCACTCTCTGTTTCTCTTCTCTCTGTGTGTCCTCTCTCTCCGTCTTTCTCTTACTCTCTCTTTATCTTTCTCTATTGTCTTTGTCTTCTGTGTGTCTCTCTCTTCAAAAAAAAAGATTATGTAACTGTCAAAATACACAGAACGACAGAAACAAACACACACACTGAAATATAGGGTTAATATGAAGTCTTAGTCATTTGAATGCAGGTCTGATTCCGATTTGCTGACTATATTTTTTTTTTTTTTTTTTTTTCGATGACCCGATTACATCATCTTGTAAAACTGACCGTATCTGATATCTGCTTACATTATACAAGGCAAAACACTCAAGTAGAGACACTGACCAGAAAGGATGTAAAACTGTGCGATAATCAATGGACAAAGACAAAATTGTTATTCATCATTTTGCTTTCCGAAATATTTGTTGCTAGTGCGTTAATCTAAGGTTTTGTTTCATGTTTTATTTATTTTTCATCTTTATTATGTTTTGAGTTCCTGTTTATTGTCTGTGTTTACTTCCTGTTTTGTCCTTGTTCTGTGATCTTGTTCCCCATGTGTCGTGTCATGTGATCCCATTTTTAGGTGTCGTGTTTCTATTGGTTGGTCTTCTGTATTTAAGCCCCGTTTTCCTTTGTCTTGGTGAGGATTTTGTTGTCCCGCACCCCTGTCGTGAGTCTTTTATGTCATGTCAAGTCAAGTAAAAGTAATGCTAGTCAAGGTCATGTTTGTTGTTTGTTTATGTTTGTGCTAGTGCGCTAGGCTAAGTAAGCTAAGTCAAGTCAAGTAATTTTAAATAAACAAAATAATAAATATCGACATACACAGTGCGCTAAGTTATTATATGTCGCTGTTGGTGCCCACCTGAGTTAACATCATGCGCCACCTTCAACTTATTCAGTGACGTTTGACTCGCATGACAGGTGAAAAATCCGATTATTGCTTACATGGCAGACGCTAATGCTAAAGCTAATTTTCGATTATATCCGAATCATTTCCACATACAATGAGCTGAAACTTACACGATCGTCTGTCATATCTGATATGGCCACAATAAAGGAAATTAAGATTGAAAAAAAAAATCACTTGATACATGCAGCGAAACGCGGCCAAAAAAGATCTAAAGAGAACGTGAAACACAACACACTCGAACAGGGCTCGCGATATCGCTAACCTGGCGTCCCAGGGCTATTGTGTCTTCCAGTTGGGTCACCAAACTGAATCCCCGCCCTGACCGGCAGGCTATATATAGAACAATTCAATAATTTGCATCTTTCAAAATATAGTTGGTGTGTAATTTTTTCAGGGAGCCATTTTCATATGTGGGAATGCATGTTTGAGTTTTACTTTTACTTTTAATTTGCCAATTTATTAACTGCATGATGAATATTATTGATATTTATATGTTGTTATTTGTTTTTTGCTTGATTGAAGTTTGGTCTCCTTTCCGTTATTCTACATTATTAATAATATTCATCATTTGTTTTATTCAGATTACTAAGTGGTGGCTTCGTGGTTAAGGTGTTGGACTAATACCAGAAAGACCAGGGTTGGATTCCTATTACGACCAAGCTACCACTGTGGGCCCCTGAGCAAGGCCCTTAACCCCTAATTGCTCAGTTGTGTGAAAGAGATGTACTATACAACCCTAAACACCCCTTTAGTTTAGATTTTCCTTTTGTTCTTCTATTTTTCTTTCTCTTCCTCTTGCTCAGCTTTTCCATCCTCTTCCTCCTCTTCCACCTCCTCCTCTGCCATTTCGACGCTGAGGATCTCCTCTCCGTGCTGGCGTGGAGTTATACGGATGATCACCGTGCTGTCTGTGGTCTCTGCCACCACTTCTTCATCATCCTGTGCGATTCTGTGCTGAATGGGTGAACGACGATGGATGGGTGACGGAGGGGGCACGGGCGCTAATGTTGAAGGCTAAGAGATAAAGACATAAACATAAAAGAAAGAGAAGAACGTATGTCAAATCAATTTTCCCCGTATTGAAATGAATTGAAATGCCATTAATCCGTTCCAGGTCCCCCCAAAAAACGCAGCAATTTATTTGGTTTACATTTTTTTAAATAAGAAAAATGAACTTATAAATAACGAATATTTTATAAAGAACAATACAATAGGATTCACTGCAATAAACTGGTTTTATTAAGTATAATGTACAGCATTTACCTTGGAGATCGGACGACTTAAGGATGCTGACAGATGTGGAGGAGAACGGCTGAACTGAATCACTGAATCTTATTCGCTGATTTTTGCCCTTTTCGTCACGCGACTAAGCATTTAACCATCCGTCTAGCTAACGATCCACTAACGATCTTCGCACTCACTAATGCACGTGTCTGACTAGCTATCGAGTGAGACGCGGTATGCTGGGCGGATGTTACGGCGTTTCACTGTGGCGTCTGTACGCTAACTAGCGGTCGGGTGTCTAAAGCTGCTTCGTAACCCGAATTTCAAAGCAAAAAATCGGCCGTGAGATGACTTGTACCTCTAAAAACTCGTTAGTTGGGACACCCGTAAGTCAAAGCTACCACTGTATATTGAAACAGTTTAAGGAACAAGTCACGTTCTTTTTCTTGGTGTGTAAAATTTTTACACAGCAATATTTCTACAGCTTTTACCAAATTAAAGAAAAAAAAAAATTAACAGTGAGCAGCAATTCTGCCAAAAAATTCCACGTTGGAAAGTCAGGTTATTGGAGAATGATGTTGAACTGATGATGTCATTTTATTTAACGTTCAAATGCAAAATAAGTGGGTTTCAATCAAGTTTTTCAAGCGGCTGACGGCGGTATTGGTAACCCGGTAACCGACAGTAAATAAAATAAAACAAGGTGAGCATAATGGAGCGGAAACAGGCGATTAGTCACATGGGTTTACTCGGAGTAACCCAACAAAGCAAGCATAATGGAGACAAGACTTTAATTACTAACCACTAAATGAGTAATAAATTTTCAAGCAGTGCAACTTTACTCATCTGTCCAGAAGCACCTGTTCCTGCAAGCAGCCGTATTGGTTATAAAGAAACCGGAAAGACACCTTCAGCAGAAACGCAGACTATTCACATGGGCTTAATAGTCCCTACGTCAGAATATATTTGGCAAATAAAACCCCAAAAACCACCTCAAGGTGGCCCCCAAAACTTTTTTTTATTTTTTTAAGGGAATTATTTCCCCCAAAATTTGCCATTTCTATCATTCAATACTTCACAATGCACATTAACCCAAGCTGATGGAAACAACTTAAATAAACACTCTTTACAACCCTGATGAGCAGAAAAGCATCTCAGATCACACAGTATGACAAACCAAGCGGTGGATGAGCTACAACAGCAATTTCACCTTATCCCCATGGATGCTCTAGAGCTGACGGTTCTCTGTTAAATTTGATATGCATGGCTGGCGCCGTGGTGTAGTGCGTTAAGGCGCCGACACCCATATGTGCGGTTGTGACCTGGGTTTGATTCCGGCTCGGGTCCTACACTGTCCTATCAATAAAGGCAAAACCGCCTGAAAATATAACTTTAAAAAATAAACAGTTTAAATGTATGTTAAAACATTTACAGCTTTCGGCAGATGCCTTTATCCGGTGCAACGTACAAAAGTGCTTTAGATCTCTATTAGGTAATGTAGTACATTAATACTGAGAATAAAGATTATAAACCATTATAAGTCCAAAACTTTGTGCTTGTTAAGTGAGATGTAACTTAGTGGGATACAAAACATTGCCTAAATTCCCTTCTATCTACTAATATTTAGGCCATCCTGAAAAAAACCCCAAAATTATCGGGCTTCAATTTTTTTCGTAAAAGATATTGTAAGACATCAAAGCATAATGGTTACTATGGTTACTTTGAGAATTACACACAAGTTTAGAAAGAAAATACGAAAGGACTATAGTCAAGATAAACACCTGAATGGTGGCTCCACTTTCTTTGTAGGTCTCCTTCAGTTTGGTGAACGTTTCTCCTTTTCCCACCACCAGGGCAGCTTTAAAAAGTTTGGGAGTCTCAGGTCGTGTTGGGATCACCTGACCAGAGGTACCCCTTTCTTCTGGAGGCTTCTTATCTTTCGTGAGCATCTTCCTGAGTAACACAATCACACAAACGAGCTTTAATCAACAATACAGAGAAATTATCTAGAAATTTATCTCCTTTTATTTTAATCCAACTAAGCAGTTAAGGGCCGCTTGGGGGGTGCTGGGGAATGCACCCATGATCTTCCGTCCCAACACCTTAATCACTGAGATACCGCTGATATAGTTAAGGAAAGACTTGGATCAATGGTTCAAGAGTCAGCGTCTTTTAGCCGAGTCCTTCTAGGATTTCGCAGGTCTGAGATATCTGCAGAAGCTTGCAACCTTCTTAAAGTTACAGAGTTGTATCATCGATTATTTGATGGAGTTAACAATCACAAAGCCCCTCAAAACCATTTAAAAGATATAGATGTAATGTAATATTCAAAATAGTAACTTTACCTTCTACCAGACCTTCTGCAGTTTGCATGGTTTAGGGCTTTATTAGTATTACAAAAAACAAGGGACATTTGTGTAAAGTTAAACAGTTTAAAATCACTGGAAGTACCTACACAAAATATGGCTGAAATTTTGCTTCAGAGCAAACACACATAACCGGATTTTCCCCAGACTGTTAGCACACGGTTGGAATTACACAGTTGTCCAGAATAAAGTTTTAAGTTGTAGCACGATTCCTTTATTAGAACTTCGAGGCTCAAACACGTGAGGCCCAAAGCCTCTGTGAAAAAAGCCTCCGAGCTCCATAAAAAAACATGGTATGCTAATGTTGGAGTGAAAGAACTCACGAGCCCTGAACTTTACCCAACAAAACACCTTTGGAATGAACTAATACTATTGTGGATGAATAAGCAAATCCCCACAGCCAGGCTAAAAAAAAGCCTTGGAGGTTTGGAGGTTATTATAGAAGTAAGAATGAGGGAATGGGGGAGGTGTTAAGGTGTTTGACTGCTAATTGGAAGATCTGGGTTTGATTCCCTGCACCACCAAGTTGCCACTGTCGGGCCCCTGAGCAAGGCCCTTAACCCCCAATTACTCAGTTGTATAAATGAGATAAATGTAAGTCGGTCTGGATAAGAACGTCTACCACATTTCAAATGCCAAAAATGAGATTAAATCTGGACTAGGATGTTCAGAAGTACTGTATATACTGTTGTCCATATAATTATTATTAAATACAAATTCAGTGTTTAGATTTATTTTATTATTTTACCCCACGGTATATACTATGTGTGTTTTTGTGTGTGAGTCTGTGTGTGTCTCGACTCACTTTGCCTTTTTGCGTAGTATTTTCTGGGACTCGGGGTAGTGCACCATAATCTCAGAGAGGTCCTTCTTATCCAGGATGAAGAGGTTAGCAAAGCCGTGCGCTACCACGTTAGCCGTGCGCCTGTTTCCTCCACCTACAGCCAGCAAGCTGATGGAGAAACACACCCTCTTTTTATATGTAAAAATATTGAGGGTAAATGATATAATATTATGAAACTTCTCGAACACTTACCTGATTTCTCCGAACACAGATCCGGCCCTCAAAGTCACAAACACCGTTTTATTATCGGGGCCTCCAACCACCTGAACCTCTCCAGCCTTGATGATGTACATCTCCCTGCCAATCTCACCCTGACAGGGTTACGTCAGCCACGTCAGAATTCAGAATCAGAATCAGAATCAGAAATTACAATTCAGAATAAGAATCAGAGTCAGAATCAGAATCAGAATCAGAAATTACAATTCAGAATTCAGAATTCAAAATAAGGAAATCAGAATCAGAATCAGAATCAGAATCAGAATCAGAAATCAGAATCAGAATCAGAATCAGAATCAGAATCACAATCAGAATTTGATTTTATTCGCCAAGTATGTGTAGACACCAAGGAATTTGTTTTGGTTGTTGGAGACGACATGTGAGACAAGTAAATTCTTCATCCCAAATATATTTATATCACCTCTGATTTGGAGAATTTTAGGTATGTGTCTATGTTTTATATATATATATATATAGATGTAGTCTTACTCTTATATAATAACCTCCAGACATCTGGAAGCATAGCTGTGGGAATTTTCCCCGCTAACAGTAGTAAACGGTAAAAGTAACCAGTAAAGTGAGTTTAATGTTGGGGTTGCAGTCATGGCCTGCACAGTGTTTGGGTCTCTTAATTCCAGCTATCACATTTAGTGTCAACTGCCTGCCTCCAATTTTGTAATAACAGTTTCGGAAGAAGACAGAGTTATGGCTCTGCTGGTGATTTTATTTTCAATGTAGTGTAATTCACCCAAAATCGATGAATAAATCAAAATTACAGCCAATTTATTTGTCACAGCAGCTTTAAACAGCTTCTCAGCATCACTAAATGTCCTCTGTCATGGTATTAAGAAACTAAACAAATCCATCTCTCCTAAAAACTGTTAGTCAATACAATGTTTATCCTTTGTAAGGCTTCAATTATATAACTATCCGAGTTTCCCAACCTCATGGCGCCACAAACACTAACCCTAGCGTCAGATCTATTTTTTTCTAAAAACACCCTTTCAGTGACTAAAGACATGCCTGCTAATTGCACTGTTTAACAGGGGCAACTTTGATATTTCTTTTTTTAGCTTGTGTGATAGCATGATGCTAATGATGACAAAATTACAGTCTCATCGATAACGTAGGTCGATGTGGTTGCTATTTCATCCACAATGTGTTATTCAATGATTAAAACACATATTTGCATGTTAGAAGGATTCTCTACATGGCCACCCTGCACTGATCAGACTGCATCCTCTGATTGGGTTGTCACTCTGAAATCTTTTTTTTTTTTACTGTATATAATTCCGTGCTCTTTGTCTCACAGCTGAAACCATCATCAGAACTGCTGTTATAGAGAACAAATCAACAACGTTTGTCCAATCAGATTTTGGTGGTATAATGTATAAGAACGTTCAAAATCTACAACCTTCTTACACACATAGTCTCCAGGAAGGTAAACCACAGACTTCAGTCTCTTTAACATGTCGAAGATCATCTGTCTGTCACAGCCCTGAGAATGAGAGCAAACGTCATACAAACGATACAAACGATACAAACGTCATGCGTGTCTATTTGGGATGGTGGTAGCTCAGTGGTTAAGGTGTTGGACTGCTAACTGGACAATCGTCGGTTTGATTCCCAGAACCACCAAGTTATGACCACTGGGCCCCTGAATAAGACCCTTAACCACCAATTGCTCAATTTTATAAATAACATAAAATGTAAGTTGCTCTGGATAAGGGCGTCTGCCAAATGGCGGAAACGTAAATGTAAATATTATAATTATTATTCATTTATATATTATATATATATATATATATATATATATATATATATATATATATATATATAAAATTCACCTACATTTGTAATATTTCCATATCTCCTTGCTGGTTTCACAAGAGGTTTGGTGAATTACAGTACTAACGGTATGTCCCTGCAGATTATATACTGTACATTTGCATCTATTTAGTTTTCTACTCCATTTAATTATGTTTTAAGGTGACTCACTTGGAACAAAGCCACTTTGCTGACAATAGAGTAGTTCACGTCCACGGCGATGTCCAGACGCATCTTATCAGGCAGCTGATGAGCAGCTCCTGTTCATCTATACACACACACACACACACACACACACACACACACACAAATAGCCGACTCTTTAGTATATTCAAGGTGAGGACTAATACCATGACTATTTTATAAAAATTCCAATAATTTCAATAATCATAATTTTGATATCGATACCCATGTTTCTATTTATATAGTGGGTAGTGGTTGCACAGTGGTTAATTGTTGGACTGCTGATTGGATGATCAGGGTTCGATTCTCAGCGCCACCAAGTTACCAGTGTGGAGAACTTGATAAAGTTTTGAAGTTTATTGGAAAATTCATTTAGTACTTCGGGTTAGTATTAGACGATAAGAACCGAGACTCTTTCTGGTTCAACATTTTCTACAGTAACCTTTGTTTTTAATTAATTATTTTTGATATTTTTTCCAATATTGACACCTTTTTTTGGTTAATATCTGATATCGGTTTTGCAATATCGGCTCCACCGATATATGGCACTATCTTGTGAACATTTCGAGAATTGCATGTAAGATCAGGGCAAAGTATTGGTGTCAACATTACTTGCAGGTAAATGAACTTTGCATATCAGCAAAAAAATGCACTATGTATAATTTACTACAACCTAATTTGCTCGATTGGAGGTACCAATATAGAAGATTTTGTTGGGTTTTTTTTTTAATGTTTTTAATTTGTAAGCTGTTTGGATACCTTATCAAATTGACAGTATATTTATTTACACTTTTTCTTTTCATTTCTTGTAGTTCCACACCTTTCTATTTATAGAGATGTGGAAAACGAGTGTTTTTTATTTGTAAGAAAAGAGTAAGAAAGAAATCTGGTAAAATTTCGATAATATTTTTCGAGTAACATTAAGAGCTTTTGTGTGTAAATCTGAATCAAATACAGCTAAACATTATCAAGCAACTCTGTATTGTCTAAAACTCTATTTAACTTGCTCTTACCCAGCATGCCTTGCGATTGCCAGGTATAATCATACCAGGTCTTGACTCTGTTCTGTACCTCCCGTGGGATGCGGTAGGCAGTCATGTACTTCACCGTGCTGTCCACGCACGACCTGTAGTACGCCGGCCCTGCAGTAGCTGCTCCTACCACATCTCTCATCTACACACAAACACATTATTCCTGACATTGGATGACGCTGGAAATCACTGAAACCCCTCAGCTCTTTTTCCTTTCACCCACCTGACCAATCATAATGGAGAAAGCAAACACACCAACAAAATAATTGACCAGCTGAAAGACGATTTCGAAGACCGTGGTGGGATCTGGTAGGCCTCCGATCGTGATCAGAGTTTTTACGGCAAAGTAGTAGCAGCGGATGTAACTACACAAAACATATACAACACACACACACACACACATGTTTTGTATGTTACTGATGTTAAGTAATCACACCGAGATTTAAAGTGCATGGTAAATCACCTGTTGCCTCGACCATCGTAGACCCATTTAGTAGAGCCGAGACCTTCATAATCAGAACCCCAGTAGAACAGACAGGCATTGCAGTGCAGCGAGTACAGCAAGTACGCACTAGTCCGGATCACTCTGAGAAAAAAACACACAAAAAAGCAAAACAACCGCCTATTAACTGTAATTACTACTAGGATTTTAGCCTTCCTGTCATCATGAAAATAAAGAAAAGACCCACTCTATGGTGTGTATGTGGTGTGTGTGTGTGTGTGTGTGTGTGTGTAGGTGGAACTAAATTGATTTAACAGTGCAGTCACTTTTTCCTGTCTTAAAATAGTCAAAGATGAAATTTTAAATGTAGATTTTAAGTATACATTTCTGCAGAAATAATAATAATATCATCTATTTATTTGTAACAATTTATAATTAAATAAAGATCATTCTGATGGTAGATGTGTGTGTGTGTGTGTGTGTGTGTGTGTGTGTGTGTGTGTGAAGTGTGTGTGTAAAAAAGGGAAGAGAACATTTTAAAAGAGTAAAAAGTTATCAATCAGCTAAACAAATCTTTTATTGATAATTATAGTTTATATGTATATTCATAGATATATTTATAGATATTTATAGATATTATTATAGATTTTTTATAATACATTTTTTATAAATTTTTGTGTGTATATATATATAAATATATCTATAAATATGCATATAACTATAATTATATATATAATCAGCCAATATCTATCTCTCTCTCTATATATATATATATGTATATACGCTTCTATTTTCAAGAAAATTGCCAATAAACACAATATATAAGATTAATAAAATACTATATTGTGTATAAATAGACACTTATAAATGTATAATCTTATTATATTTACAGCATTTGGTAGACGTTCTTATTCAGAGTAACTTACATTTATCTCTTTTTATCCAACTGAGCAATTGGGGGTTAAGAGTCTTGCTCAGGGGGCCAGCAGTGGTAACTTAGAGGTGCTTGGAATCAAACCCGGGTCTTCCGATCAGCATTCTAACAACTTAACCACCGAGCTACCATTTCCCATTCTATGCTGTGCACTCTGGGCTTACCTGTAAATATAGGCTTTTTTCATTATCGCCTCCAGACGATCGTTAAATTCAAAGAATGCCATATACTGAAAGTATAAAAGAAGCAGTAGTATTAATATTGATTCTGCAGATATATATTGTATTTTTATTTATATGTGTGTATTTGAGCTGTTTTTACCTTTAAAAGTCGTGGGAAGCGCAAAACGGATTTAACTCCTGTGAAATAATACAGAACATCCAGAGGAAACAGACTAATAACGTCCATCTGAAACATCCAGATATTTTGTTTATTGTTAGTATTCAGTACTTATTTATTCTGGAAAAAATGAGTAAGTAGGGTTAGGGTTGACTTTGATTAAAGATATATTATAAATAAAATAATTCCAATATTAATACACAAATTCTATGAATGTGTAAGTAGGGTTGGTTTTTTTTACATCCAAATTCCGACAATTGTTTTTACGTCCTTGGTTCCGTTACCCCAGAAAAGTAAACCTTAACTACATTTTGTTAAGTAAACTTGAGTGCAGTTGAAGTATGAATCCCAAATTGACTTTATGTAAAAATTCAACTGAAACGAATGGATTGGTGCTCGTACTACTTGTAATTGTAAAGTTTTACTCCTTTTTTAGACTGATTTAGTAAACGTCTACTCAAATATCTACTACAGTCGTACACCAACTAGAGAATTATTCTGAAAACCAACTTAAAAATATTAGATTTATTTTTCTGGAACAATTTTTACCTCAGGAAAGTAGACTTTAATGTAAATTTATACAAATACTATAACAATATTACTAATTATGTTAACTGGTTTACTCTAAAATTAATTTAGGTCGTAAAAAGTCGTAAACTTGATATAAATATTTGAGTAGACTTCATTTTTAATTTGGGATTTGCACTCAAGTTAACTTAATAAAATGTAGTTTTACGGTTTTCTTTTTGTTAACGGAACCAAGGAGGTTAAAAAACTGTTGTAATTTGGACATAAAAAAAACCAACCCTATTTACACATTTTGTCCTTTTTAATTGATAAATAAATATTCTTAGTTGTATTTTTTCTCATTTCATTGTAAACCTACAGTAAATAAGAGGGCAAAAGTTTTTGGACACCTTTCCAGCAAACTCATTAGTTTGTTTTCTCCAAATTGTTGTACCAATTTTTTATTTATTTATTTATTTATTTATTTATTTTTTTACAATTTTCTCGAATTCTATATGTACTGTAGCATTTAAATTTATAAAAACTCTTCCAGCATGACAATGCCTCTGTGCACAAAACCCCTGAACCCCAAAGACATGGTTTGTTCTGGTTGAAGCGGAAGTATTGGAGTGTCCTGCACAACGTCCCGACCCCATCGAATACCTTTAGGATGAACTAAAACACTGACTGCACCCCAGACCTTCTAACCCAACATTAGTGCTCCTACTCACTGATAATATTATGGCTGATTGATCAAATGCCCACAGTCCCACTAAACAACCTAGTGGAACGCTTTCTCTAAGAGGTTTGAGGGTTATTAGGAGTAAGAATAAGATCACAACTGTAGTAGGATGTTTAAAAAACTCTTATACACTAAATGGTGGTCAGCTGTCTTAATACTTTTGACCATAAAATTGTAGCTCCAGTGCAAATTGCTGAAGCTTCTTTGAAACACCAAGTTTCTTCAAGATCTAGTACTCACCTTAAATCGTTCGGTTTTCATGTAATTTTCTCTCATGTCTTTTTTATCGCACTGAAACAAATGCATTCAGCGACAAATCTATTAATAAACACTCCATACGATTGTTATTAAATGACTCTACCGTTTACTGTCAATCTTTAAAAGCTCACACACGCACCACTATATCTCCACCACGGACGAACTGTAGCCTGGGCTGAAAGACTACAATGTCCATAATGTAGATAGTGTCACACAGGTAGTCAGCTAGCAGCCACAGGTGGATATTCTCTGACGTTTGATAAGGAAACGCCCAACGCACGGGGATCAGCCATACGTTATAGTTCCACGCAGACATCACAAAAAACAGCCACACCACATAGATCATATCTGTCCAGAAAAAGAAACAAAACCGACAAAACACAAAGCCATGATAGGCAAGACACAGTGCTAGATTAGTCTTGTACACTTTGTAGTGCTAATAAGAGTGAACAATAATTATAAATTAAAATAATACTAATTATACAGTGGAGGTGATTTTGCCAAGTCGGATGTGATCCTGAATTTCAATCAGCCAGTCATAACCATCTGATGTCATCAGTGTGTGCCGACCAAACCCGAATCAAACTTTTTTTTTTTTTTTTTTTTTTTTTTAGAAGCTTTTCTGGAACAATTTACGGATAATAACGATTTCTTGGATTAACATTAAATCACAACATGAAATTAGACTATAAACGATATTAATTATATTAATAATTGATAATAATCAGGAAACAACATTAGTGAATTTAGACTGTATTGATTCTAATGATCCAAAATAAACATTAATGAATCACTAATGAACAATTGAGTGTAAAATGTTCTGAAAGGCTGAACCTGGAGAACCGCAATAGAGCAACGTTCTTACTATAAAACTGGGTTTAATATTATTTCATTAAATCACAACTTTTTAAAATTTAACAATCACAAGACAGATTTTTATAACCATAAATAAAAAAGCGGTGTCTCACCAGTGTAAGGATCGATGCTGGAAGGAAACCGATACTCCATGATGGCTCTCATCCAGTCTGGCAGCGGAGGCATCTTGGGCACTTTGACTTGGAAGCCCATGAACTCTAGGAACTGTTCCTCTTCACTCTGATCACCAGCAGGAAGATCTTTCTCTTCCTCAGGGGGAGGAGGAGGAGGTGGGGGAGGCGGAGGAGCAGCAGCCTTTTTGCTAGGTGCTACATATTTTGATAAACATAACAAACATTTTAACAAGCAATTGTGGCAAATTGTATTAAAAGACTCCAAACGTCTGCCTTTAGTAACGGCAAACAGGGTGAAAAATGTAAATAAAATTAGTTTTTATATGTTTTTTTACAGACTATGTTTGAAATTATTGAACGTAATTACTGACTGACACCAATAATAGACTTTAGAATGTTTTCTCCATGTCTGATTACATGATGAGGCTCTTCAAACACTAGAAACATAAACATAAAACATTCTTCAAAATGAGGAAATAGGAAAAATGTTGTACTACGTCTCTCTTTAACACTTCGATATTAGCATTACCATGTTTTTGTACCTGTTGTTTGTTTGGCTTTGGTCGTTTTACAAAATGGCCGCCATTGCAGCTGTCATGTAGTTTGCCAAACTCGACTCATTCTAATCACACTGTGGGATTAGTATCGCTGATCTAAATATCATACGTAACATATCTTGAAAAAATAAAACTTAAAGGAACAAGTCACTTAAACATTAAAAAAGGATGTTCATCTACAGGATCGACAGTACGTAAACCAGCATCAAAGCACTCCTGGTAGTCCCCTTATCACAAACATGTTTACTTACTTGCTGTAGGACTCTCCTCTTCAGACTCATCTGGATCAATCAGTCTCTCTTTTGTTCGTTCTGTTCGTTCCTTAAACAGCTTAATCAGCTCCTGAAGACGTTCACTAACCACAACACTTGTCTGACTGGCCGAAGAGAGAGGACGCTCTCTACCACAAACCAAACACAATGCCGTTTAAGTATGTAGAAGTACAAATGCCAACAACAAACATTTTAGATCTCTCTGTCTCTTGGTCAGGTGATCCAGCTCTTTAATTAAGGATGTTCTACAATGACTGCTAAGGAAATGACAAGAATAACCGATCATTAGTCTGTGGTTTGATCTCCCCGTTAAGCATATCTCTATAACCAAACTGCTAACAATTTAGCCATTCAGACTATATATAGCATATAAATATTACCGTATTGCTTTAAACGAACTCTTGTGGTGGGAAATGGTGGCTCATGGTTAAGGTGCTGGACTAGTTTGATTCCCAGCTCCACCAAGCCACCACTGTAGGCCCCTGAGCAAGGCCCTTAACCCCCAATTGCTCAGATGTATAAATGAGATAAATGTAAGTCGCTCTGGATAAGGACGTCTGCCAAATGCTGTAAATGTAAACTATTGAACATTAAGGTGTCCGTTGCTATATTCCAAAATGTTCCTTATCAAACATACAGTCTATTTTTTTTTTGAAACTTTTTACAGCACAGTAAAATTTGTTTCTTCGCATATCCCATCTTAGTAAGTTGGGGGTCGGAGCGCAGGGTCAGCAATGATACAACGCCCCTGGAGCAGGAAGGGTTAAAGGTCTTGCTCAAGGACCCAACAGTGGCAGACCACCTGCCAGCGGTACGGCTCAAACCCAGGTCTTTCTAGTCGTCCAAACAACCATTTAGTGCTTTAATCATTTGAGCCACCACTTCCCAGTAGAGGTTGTAAAGGGGTAAAGGGGCTTATTTTTTTTTTTAAATATCTCCGATATTTCTGATATACAAAAATATATATATTTACTCTCACTAATTGTAGCTACCACACGCAACACTAAACTATAACAACAGGGAGAAAATTAAAATAAATAAATAAATAAATATTCAACATAGCTGAAATATATAACAAAATAAAAGTTATATAGCATGTTTTCATTCACTTATGAATTTTGGCAGATGCTCTTACCCAGAGCAACTTACCTTTATTTATTATATAAAACTGAGCAGTGAATAGTCCTGGGACTGGAACTTGTGACTTTTCAATTACTACCACTTACCCCTCTTTACTGTAAGTGTTCCTATACGATTCTGATCACTTGCTTCTTGTACTATTTCTTTAAGACTATTCTATATAAGGCTAATTACTCACTCTTCCTCCACAGTCAGGAGGCCACGATGGCTGGTCAGATCGTCTTCTTTTTTGTCCGTTTCACCATCTTCACCTGGTTGGGTAACCTTTCTAAAATAAAAAAAACCCCCAGAAAGTCATGCAGTGTTAGCTAAACAGAAAACTCGATTAAACCAACATTTAAAATGTCTAATAGTGTAAATCTAAAGGCTTTAAAGTAAAGTACTCACTGAATAAGCACTGCTTTGCTGTAGGAAGTAAAGGTACAAAAAGATTTAACCACCAACTCCAGACACTTTTACTTACTACTAGGACTAAATTCATTGTGGAACAGTTGGCGTTCACAACGTCGGCTTACCTTTGGGTGGCTATCTCAGGAAGTGGAATAGTCAGGCTGACGCCGTTTGACTCCTTGGGCTCAACAATTCGTGGCACAGTTGAAACAGATCCATCACCGACTTCCTCTATATTCAGATGAGGACATTCTAAAATTGCATAGAAATACAAGTGATCACTTGCACTGGTGCTTTCTGGTACTTTCAATCTCTGTGGTCAAAATTCCACGAGATAACAATGGCCAAACAATCATTTCTAGGATATAAACGAATATTAGGATATTAGCACTGTATAGCTAACAGAAACACAAAGCAAATTCCTTGTTTCGTTGGAAAATAATAATGAAGTCGTGAAATTGGACTACGTACAACTAATACACAAGGTCACACGTGGATATTACATACTTACACCTACTACATTATAGCAACAGTGATGTAGGTCAGCCTAGCATAAAGCAACATGCTAACACAGACCACTAGCTAGTTGACCTGGGTTGAGGACTGGTGAGATTTTTGAGTACGAATCATAAAGCGGATGTTTGTACAGAAGATTGGATGCTTTATGTTCTGGGTTTTTTCTGTGGATGTGGGTTTTGTTGCTATAAACCAACTTCAGGTCTAATGTTTTTACAGTGCTTAAGAATTCCTACTAATGCTTAGACCTAGTGAAGCTTGAGAGAAACCTCCAGCAGCATTGCTGGAAAACTACGTACATTTTTAATGCGGGAAGGGCAATTTGTGAAGGCTTTGTTAAATATATTATCAAATATATTATTCTTTGCAGCATATTAAAGCTACTAAGACACTAAAAAAATGTGAGAAAAGCCCCAGCATCCAGCAAGTTAGCTGCAGAAAGTGCCAGACGGTGTTGCGCAGGCATACAGAGAAGAGATTGTTGGATGTTACTGCAAACCTATTCTTTACCATATTTAAGCTTAAACAGCTAATTAAAAATGATTGATGCTGATAACATTGAGGTTTGGGTGCAATCCAATAGAAAAGACAACATCAGCATCTGAGACAGTTTACTTTCCGTTTGTGAATTTACACCTATACACATGCAGGAATCTTGAGGATTCACACTGACCTTCATATTCCTCTTTAAGTGCCTCATCTTCCTGTAAATAAATGAGGTGATAGTTAGTACGGTACCCAAGATAGCAATCCCTGGAGAAGGAGGTGTTTAGAAAATCTAGCACTTATTACAGACTACTACCTCCAGAGCTCCTATCTATAGGTAGACATCAGGACAGTCCTTAGAAACATAATCTCTACTTTTGGTTTAAGAAATGCCTAAATCAGGGACACAGATTGTGGGCAAAACTCTATGTTTAACAATCCGCCCAAAATGGCCTCCTCGGGGTTGCTGGATCTATTCCTTTGAGGATCTGTATAATTGAATCTGTATATGTATGTTTTACTTGACAGAGACCCTAAGGCAGACCCAAAACTGGCAAGCGAGGTTAGAAATTAAGGTTTAAGTCAACTGGGGATCCCAAAGGAGGAGCTGAAATCTTTGGCTCAGGATATAAAAGTCTGGACTGATCTTCTTAGCTGGTTGTACCATTTGCATTTACAGGATAATAATCATTAGCATAGCAAACCTAAATTAGAATAGCAATTTTTCTATTAACAGTAGAATAGCAATCCTTAGAAATAATTAGCTGGTTGCGTTTTTAAGGTCTATACCAACTGTAAAATGCTAATCTGTGATTGCAAGAACAAAATCCTAGTCATTGAAACAGTTAAACCTTATTTTTAATTGCCAAAGAGCAACGCTTAAGCTACAAATCATTGGTTCTAGTGGTAGTTACTCCCAAAATAGAGATCTTTACTTTCAGTTTTAGAACAAAAAGCCTATTTTCTTTTAATATCTGTATAACAGAGAGAGAAGAGAGACCTGAGACAGCTGTTTTAGTCTGTGTACTTACAGCTGGAGACACTTCAAGTGAAGGACTCTTTGCTTTTGCATGATCTTCTTCTTCAGTTTCAACCGGCTGTAATGGTGGCGCAGGTCCGATCTCAGGTTGACTTGAAGGTGTTAATTCCTTTGGAGGAGGATGTTCTGGTAATTCTTCTATTTGTGGGATCTGCTCTGTAAATTCAGTTTTATATGTTTCTAGTTCCTCAATAGGGCATACATCCACCAGACACCTGTACGTGGAGTTTCATAAGACAAGGGTTAGGGTTAGGGTATTTAGCAGACATTTATTTTACTTTATACTGTGCAGTTGAAGGTCAACTGCTAAGACAAACTTTTGGCCATATAGTGTATATCCTGGATATTATGTCATTCAATCACGTTCTTATCTATATTTGTCACCATTATTTATGAATATCTTTGTACAGTCCCTTCAAACTCTATAGTCACATTATACTGTGGAACAGTTCAGAATCAATAGTTAGCTTAATATTAATAACATCACAAAAACATTTAAAAAGTTAAATAAAATATATCATACTTTTAAAGGCTGTAAGCCAGCATTACTGGTCGTAGGAGCTGGCCTGAAAGTGGTGG
>VCAZ01000112.1:1332500-1470000 GCA_005784505.1 Bagarius yarrelli | reverse complement strand
ATTTTAAACAATCAGACTGAACAACAACAGCGACATTAGCTAGCTAAGAATGCAGCTTTGTACACCATATCTTTTCAGTAATTTGTCTCCCAAAACTATGTTCGATTCTACTACACATAAATTATGATTTTTAAATGCTAGGGAACCAAAAAAAAAAAGCTTTTCGTTAAGTCAAAGTCGCTAATTTTCTTAGCTTAATACTTTGCATAATATAATCTATAGTAGCATGTATGCTAACTATTAATACAGCCACTTCCTGGTTGCTGGTGAAGCGGAGGAAGATAAAAAGTCTCTAAAAAAAAAAAAAACTGTGGTCGAATTACGCAAACACGGCTCACATAATAAATTATATCGGCTATAACATTTGCGCTAAACAGTCAGCTGGTATTTCTACAGCGCTCAGGAAGGTGTGTGCTGTGCTTTGGTTTTTTTCTATGGCGCTCTGTCTCCCCCAGTCGTCTTCTCCTTATGTTTAGGGGGCTCTCATTGCCTTCTCCCCTGAAACAGATGGAGAAGAGGAGCTGAGTTACAAACTGTTTGATATACTTAAACCTTCGCAGCTGCAGATACACACAGAGGGACCTCCAGTCCCGGTGCACGGACACCAGAACAGAGACATTATAGAATTGCTTGCTCAGCTATAGTGTTAATTCCGATACCTTGTTTTATTTGTGTAAAGCGTTGAAATTCTAAATAAAAAGGAATTACATGAAGGAAAGCAGGGCCCATCAGGAGGAATTAAATGTCTGGGGCAAAGCAACGCAATTGCAAAAAAGTAAACACAATCGAATTGCCAACACAAGAATGGATCTCAGATCCCGAATCACCGCCTCCACTCGCATATTCGAACATCATTGCAACACATCATGCTGACAGAAGACCTTCACGAAAATGAGCCATGGTTTGATTACAATAAAACAGTTTTACTGTATTTGTGTGCTTATATAAATAGTGGTGGCTTGGTGGTTAAGGTGTTGGACTGATATCAGAAAGACCAGGGTTCGATTCCCAGCACCACCAAGCCACCACCGCTGGGCTTGGTCCGGAGCGAGGCCCTTAACCCCTAATTGCTCAGTTGTATAAAAGAAATAAATGTAAGTCGCTCTGGATGAGGATGTAATCGATGCAGCAAAAAAACCACTAATAATTGTTTTATATACTAATAAATCGATAGTTAATTTCCATAAAGGGAATTTATATATATATATATCGCTCCTACGTGACATCACATTCTCTGTACTCATCACTGTCAGAGATATGAGGAACATTACCTCCCTTTTTTTTTACGTAGTCTGTGTCATGTGATTGTCATGTGTCTTGTCATGTGTAGCAGTCACCCCTGTCTTGTCTTTCTCATTGTGTTTAGATGTTTTGAGTATATATATATATATATACACAAGATATACTTGTACCATTTGTCTGTCCCGGTCTTGCTTTATCGTCATGGACATTGAGCTAATTTTAGCTTACTGCTTGTGAAGCTAACCCTAGTTTCATGTTCTTGTCCTTTTTCCTTTTTGCAGACTTGCACTTGCGTCCAACGTAACCCCTCCGATTCCCGACAATTAGCATGCCGTTTTTTTTAGCCAACTTTTTATTTATACAAATATTGTAAGTAATTACTAATCAATTTGTTGTTGTTTTGCAGCTTCGGGTTGATTTAGTGTGTGTAATGTACTATAAATGTATGTCATAGGGTAAAAAAAACAAAACAAAACCCAGTATAGACTTACTGCTCTGAACTGTATCCGTAGTGTCCTGTGAAGAGACCAAAACCATTAAAATGGAGTAAAACAGACATGATTAGCAAAGTTATCACTAATGTTAATGATCTGCAACGGAGGTGGGCATTTTTAGGTTTGGCATTTTTTTACCCAGCACTGACATTCTGCGTTTGCCTGATTTATTGACTTTGCCTTTAGGATAGTGATAATTACATCACTTTAACACGATATATGTACTGTAAACTCTCAGCTATGGCCTGATGACACCTTTTTAAAATAAATGACTGGGGTAATTCAATAATTCAAACTCCCCCGCATAACTGAGTAGGTGCAAGTGTAATATGCTGATATTACACATTTTAGCTGCTAATTCAGCACTGAGATGTATAAACTGGCACAAGAGAGCACGATGTTCTAGATTAACTCCTGTTCGAGACCTACAGCTGAGTTTATGATAAAGTGATATATTTATATCTACCAAAAAGCAACTCTAAAGGAGTTAGAGAGAAGTGTGGGAAATGGTAGCTCAGTGGTCAACGGTTGGAAAATGTTTGTGTGTGTGTGTGTGTGTGTGTGTGGGTTTAATTCCCGGCACCACCAAGCTGACAATGCTGGGCAGCTAAGCAAGGTCCTTGATTGGTCAGTTGGATAATAATAGAGAGGAATGTAAGTTGAGGTTAAGGGTGTCTGCTTTATGCCAGAGATGGGAATGAAACATACAGAAATCCATTAACATTTGGCAGACATTCTTACGCAAATGACTTGTGTTTGTTTTATTTATACATCTAAAAGGTCGAGAATTAAGAGCTTGGTCACAGGCCCAGTAGTGGCAGCTGGATGATGCTGGGATTCAAACTTTTAACCTTTCAATAATCACTTCAGCGCTTTAAGCACTGAGGCGTCACGTACCAGAGCTTTGAGCTTAAGAAGGTGAAATAAGGTGAATAAAACTATGGTCCTTGAGATGAAAGATAAGCTATATAAAATCTCGATTTAAGATTATGCGAACATGTTTTTTGGTCTAAATTTTTACCTTTGGCAGTAAGCAAAACCCAACACTGTTTATTATCCTTAGAATATGTGAAAAGAAATGTCATGTAATTGTCCTAATTTGTCACATAGACTTTACAGCACAGTGAAATTTTCACAGTTTCTTTACACATCCCATCCTAGAAAGTTTGGGGTCAGAGCACATGCTCAGCTATGATGGAGCAGAAAGGTTTAAGAGTCTTGCTCAGGGACCCAACAGTGGTTGACTGGTGGTTGGGATTTGAACCCTGGTCTTCCTTAGCTATTTAAGCCACCGCTGCCCCTTAAATAGACTTAACTGGGACTATATTAATAAATCTATATAAATTATCCCATAAACTCATAATCCCATATGAATAATCAACTCCACCTTCAGAAGACCGGCAAACGAAGACCGTCCATAACTCAATAAAGACAGGGATTTGTAAGAAAAGCAATACAAACCCTGGGATAAATCTCTACTTGATGCTACCACCACTTGATGCTTGGGTCCCTGAGCAAGACTCTTAACCCTCAACCTTCTAAGATAGGATATGTGAATGAAACAAATCCCACTGTGCTGTAGAGCATGTGTCAAATTAAGACATTTTTTTATTGTCAGAAGATAATAAAATGTGGAACAATTAAATATGTGAATAATTTATATATTTTATATGATATATTTAATATGATAGATATATAATATTGATTCTACTATGGTTTATAATACTCGGTGAATAGTACTGAATGCTGATCCTTCTGATAAAGCTGCTTACCTCTTTTGGTTTCAGAACAGGTTGTGGCATAATGCGACCGAGTCCCTGCACAATCCAGCCAACCACACTTAAAAAAAAAAAAAAGAACCCTAGTTTAATGTAGTTTTAGACCAAAGCGTGCATTCTGTAATATACAAAGTGAAAACATTAGGCAAAATAAGCAATTATTCTAGTCACTGCACATAACAAGACCACTGCAGGTGATGCAACTGCAGATTGTTCCTTTTTCTAGGGGTCGCTACAGCAAATCATCCGTCTCCCCCTAACCCTATTCACTACATCCTCTTAACTTTATGTCCTCATTTATCACATCCCTATACCTCCTCTTTGCTCTTCCTCTTTACCTTCTGCCTGGTAGCTTCATTTCTAACATCCTCCTACCGATATATTCACTATCCCTCCTCTGGACCTGTCCAAATCACCTCAATCTGTGCTTCCCTGACTTTCTCCCCAAAACATCTAACATGAGCCGTCCCCCTGACGAACTCGTTCCTAATCCTGTCCAACCTCGTCCCTCCCAAAGAAATTAGCAGAACAGAAACAGTTTACAGTAATTCGCTTACTTGGATTCTTCTTCCACACTGGTTGCCATGGAAAGAGACAAATAAACGGTTAATTCTCCTATTGGAGGCTGAGTTTAGTAACCCATTACTAAATATATACTGTAAGTGGACTTACTTTGCTGGTTTGGTTGCTTCATCGACTACTGAGAATTCAGGTGCGAAATAAAAGAAGAAAAAGATTTTTTTTTTAACGGATCAGCTGTCTATTCAAAGCAAAGTTCATCCATTTTCAGGAACGAGAGAGATAACCTTTCCAATCCAGACATTAGAGAATATGTCCTACCTTTCGGAGGCGGAGGTTCCGTATCTGTGGCAGGCTCCTTTTTATCTGAAGCGTCTGGAATGTATGGAGAGTGTCCTGGCTGAGGAATCACCTTCTCAAAACCTTGCTTTATCCACTCCATCACCCTGACAAGACCAATAAATAGGAAGGTAAAAGTTAAGAAACATGTACGATGCTAAAATGCTTCAATAATGTACTTCGATGAGTAACATACTTAGGAGTTAATGTCTTGTCCCCTTCAGGTTCTACATCAGGAACAACCTCAACTACAGGGACTGGAGGTGGACGCTCAGGCTCTAGATAAACATAGAAACATGAATGATTATATTTGTATTACATAGGCAAACCTTTGAAAAAGGATTTCTGATCAAATTGTTTATACAAGGGATGTAATCTTACACTACCAAGGGGTAAAAAGGGCTTTTATATAAACCTATAACCATTTTTGTCATGATCAGAGGTTAATCAAGTACACACCAGACCCAACATTTTAGCAGACATCCTTATCCAAAGCGACTTCCGTTTCTTTCCGTTATAAAACTGAGCAATTTTGGGGTTTAAGGGTCTTGCTCAAGGGCCCAGCAGTGGCAACTTTGGTGGTGCTGGGAACCAAACCCCTATGTTCCAATTAGCAATCCAACACCTTAACCACTGAGCTACCACTGAGCTACAACATATTTGGCTTGTACTTGAAAAGAAGTATTTCTGATCTAATTGTTCACACTCACCTACTTTAGCCTCCTTGACCTCCTAAACGTGTGGAAAGAGAACCAAAACATTAAGTCAGAACTTCAGAACATTTTATTCACATATCAACGCCTGCAAAGTGTCCAAGTTACTAGGAACATTTTCACAGGCTGCATGTTTATTGTTGCGCACTACACGTGCAGTCGTCTAGTTACTTTTAACAAACGCTTTCTACTCGTAACAGGGACCCAACAGTCGAACCCACAACCTTCAGGTTAGCAGTCCAACACCATAAGCACTCTGCTGTCACTTCCTGATTAACAGTTTAAAATTTTAACCACTGAGTTACCATGTCCAGACCTGTAACTATATTGTGGATTACATGGTGCTGATGCTACATGATTGGCTGATTGGATAATTGCCTGCATAATTAGCTGTACAGGTGTTAAATGTAAAAATGTACCGACTTTTATACACTAGATATACATTTTAAAATATATAAATTGATATTACAATGTGAATATATGTAACGTCTAAAGAGCAGTGCATTGTGGGATTTTGAGTCTTCGCTGACCTGTCTACTTGCAGTTTGGTCCACTTTTATCTCTGGCACCACTTTTGGAACCTGAATAAATGACAATAAAATTAAAATCACATCAATTGCATGAAAAATAAATAGACGTTAGAGACAAAAGTAGTGGGACATGCGAGAAGGTCTTCGCCGATTTAAGATGGGGCCACTGTGGGACCAACTGCCAAGAAACCCTTCCTATCTGCCTTCCAGAGCAGGTTCAGCCCGCTCCCCTGCGACCGCTGGGATTTGCATTAGCAGTTAGCGCCGAGGGTGCTGAAACCTTTGGCGAGTCTTAGCCCTAAATAGCCGGTCCAAACAAACGCGCCCCAAACCCCCTGTTAGAACTGGATCATATCTTGGGTATGGAGCGACAGAGGGGCCCAGCGACAGCCCAAACAACACCCCGAGTCCCTTAGTGCTGCAGGCTGCCTGTCCTCCTTCCCTCCAGGATACCGACTAGGAATGGGTAAACCCTGACACCCAAACATTGTTTCAGCATGACAATGCCCCTGTGCACAAGCCCCTGAGTGTTAGAGTGGAAGAACCCAAATGAATCGGCTCAGACTAACCCCACTGAACACCTCAGAGGCACCCCAGACCACCACCCTAACATAATTGTGATACTTTTATAAGAAAATCGAATGTCATGTAATGTGTGTATGCAAAGACTATGATAAACTGGGTTGTTTAATTGTTATAATTGCACTACACTACTATATGCTCCAAATTCTAATGTTCGAATATAAAATGATGTGTGTGTGTGTGTGTGTGTGTGTGTGTGTGTGTCAGCATACTTCAGTAATCTCCTGGGATTCTGTCCGCTCTTGGTGCTTGTCATCAGGTTGTGGAACGACTTTGCCTAATCCCTGCACAATCCAGTTTATCACCCCTGTCCTAAGAGGGAGAAAATAAAATCACCTGTAAGCAGGAATTGCACCGTTCTGAGTCAACACTGTGAGGCAGCAATGGACAGGAGGAAAGCTGTTCTAAAGCAGACAAGCAGAAATGGATTTATATCTTTAACTACCAAGGGGTAAAAAGGGCTTTTATATAAACGTGTAACCATTTTTGTCATAATCAGAGGTTAACCAAGTACACACCAGACCCAACATTTACATTTACGGCATTTTAGCAGACGTCCTCATCCAGAGCAACTTACATTTATTTCTTTTATATAACTGAGCATTTGGGGGTTAAGGGGTCTTGCTCAGGGGCCCAGCAGTGGCAATTTGGTGGTGCTGGGACTCAAACCCCTATGTTCCAATTCAACACCGTAACCACTGAGCTACGACATGTTTGGCTGAGCGTATTTGGGGTAAAAGAGCAGGGTTTTTTGCCACTTAAACACTTTTTAGCCTTCTGCACCATGTACATTTGCGAAATTTGTTAGTAAGTGTGTGCAAGCTGATCGACTCACTCTTCATTGGCCTTACTGCGATCCGTAATGGCGAATAAAGCAAACATATAGAATAAATGGTTAATAAAATGAATTACAGATAATCAAATGCTACACACATTAAGTGTTTTGTGGTAGGGCTGCGCGATATTGATCAAAAAACGCATTATGTGATAGCATGCTAAATAATTGCGATATCTGCTATGCGATATGACAATTTGAAAAATGATGTAACCGATATATGTTTCTTTGAACACATTTACATGTGTTTGCTGAGAGTAGCTTTGAGAACGTGCTTGGTTTTGAGTGAACTGTAAAGGTTTGTATCGTTTCCGCTTTGCGTTGCCACTCGAGATTTACATGTTCTACATAGAACTTCAGTCTGCATGTGATTATCACGTTTAAAACCATCCACGTTTTTGAGTTGCTTCTTCGCTTTGGCACTAAATCATCAGCAGCAGCTGCAGGTGCCCCGGGCTGACTCATCTTGATTAAGATTACCCCGTTATGAAAGCTTCACGGCTTGTTAATTGTCTAAAACACACAGCATGTTTTACTATCTGCATCAACCTAAAACTTTGAGTATACATTCCAATTTAAAGTATAAAATCGCTAATTTATCGTAAATCACCCCGTTTGCGATATACCGATAATTTTGATATATCGTGCAGCCCTATTTTTAGATACATAAAAACACACTCAATAAAAAAAAATGACATAGCAATATAAATTGTACCTGTTACTGTTTTCCTCTTGCTGCTAAACATGTGTGTATGTGTGACAGAGAGATTGAGATAGACGGAACGGTTGCTCAGTTACATAAATCAGCAAATGCATATTAAATGTCATTTTAAGGCACTTTATGAGACTTTAGTCTTGTCATGCACCTTGGCATCATTGTCTACCTTATCCTTGCAAGGTGTAGCTACAGGCTGGGGAAGGGCACTGGTCAAACCCTGAGAGATCCAGTTTAATACACCAGCCTGAGTACTGCAAAAAGAGAAGGGGGGGTGGGTGAGGTAGGGTGTCTAAGATAAAGCTGACCCAATAGAAAGTGTCACATGGGTATACATGAACACCCACACACCTTTTTTCTTCCAAGACTTCATCCTCTTTTGGCCTCTCAGTATCGGTTGCTATAAAAAAAAATACCTTTCAATACTTCAAACATATTGTTGTGCTAGTATGTTTTCCGTTTAGTCGCACAGTTGATTTGATGTGTGGCTTTTGTGGAATGTTTTATTTATTTAGACACAATAGTATCAGTGAGATCAGATTGAGGTGAGGAGGATCTGAGGTGAGGTAGGTGTTCCAGTTCGTCTCGGAGGTGAGGTAGGTGTTCCAGTTCATCTGGAGGTGAGTCCGAGTCAGGATTTTATTCAGGACACTTAAGTTCCTTTCCAGTAACCATACCAGACCGGGTCTTCCTGCAGGTGCTTTGTGCACAGGGGAATTGTCGTTGTGTAAAAAATGTTCGGTCATAGAGTGCATATGCATATTTAAACTAAAACCCTGGTCTAAATTTATGTACAGTCTAATGATCATCTGACTTGTATAATCACTCACCTGTTTTCACCTCTTGCTCTTTAACTGTTGCTTTTTGTTCCTAAAAAAGAGAACACTTTTTGAGGAACAAATACTAAAAAAGAGAAGAACTTAATAAAAGTAAGCCATAAAAGTTTAATTCCAGAACAAGATCGAACCTTTTTCATTGCTTAGTAACTCTACATTTACATCCAGAGCGACTTAAATTTATTCCTTTTATACAACTGAGCAATTGGGGGTTAAGGGGCCCAGCAGTGGTGTCTTGGTGTCTTGGTGGTATCAGTCCAACATTTTAACCACTGAGCCACCACTTAACTCTACAATGTGTAAAGACATTACGGTTCCCAAGTTCTTATTACCTTAAATAAAAGAAGAAACATTTTTTCTATAGTCTCTTCTCAGCTGTATTTTCTCAGTCAAGACAGTTTTTATTACATCATCAAAGATGGACACGAAGTTCTGTCAGAAATTGATAATTTTATAGTATAATAACAATGTACTAGATTGTATTTACCTATTAAATGTTGACTGTAGTTGTTTTTAGTTCTGTTAGTGTTTCTGCAGTTTGGTGCTGTATTTTATTCCAAGCTGAAGCTTCACAACCGACTTAAAGGTGAATATTTTATGATGATTAACTTTAAAGTATTAAGTTAAAAAAAACAACACACTTCCACAACACACTTTCGTCATCATCAGTGGCCATGTTGGTTCTGTCTGTTTAGCCATTTTCCGTTTATTCTGTAGCGGAACAAACTCCATACTTCATTTGTTCTTTAAGTTAAAATGCACATCTATTAGTATGACATCATACATTTTGTCCAAAGATTGTTCTCTGATCAAGTTTAACACAACAATAATCTATTTATTACTTATTATTGTGTATGTTAGTTTAGATTAGGAAGTGGTAGTTCAGTGGTTAAGGTGTTGGACTGCTAATTGGATGATTAATTTCCAGCACCACCGATTTGGGCCCTTGAGCCCGGCCCTTAACCCCCTGATTGCTTGGTTGGATAAAAAAGTCTTTCCTGATCTGCCAAATGCTGTAAGTATAAATGTATTTTGTGAAAACTATTATGGAGCTGCTGATGTTCTGCAGTTTTACACTTAAAAACACATTAGTAGATTTTCTATAAACATAAATATATATATATATTATTGTCTTCAATATTAGACACCACACAATTAGTAGAAGTCTCAGGGTGGGAGAGATAACGCACACTCTCCCATGTCAACATGTAGGCAGAAGAAGAAGAAGAAGAAGAAGAAGACAAAAAGTCTCTTTAATTATGTTCCACGTCATTGCGCATAAAATTCCCAGCCCATCAGAAAAAATAATGTTGTACATTACAGACATGATGTTTTATTTTATAAAGCGATAGATGAAATATCACCTACAATAAGTTGATCAACACACACACACACACACACACACACACACTTACTGATGTTTGGGGTGTATTGCTTTTGTCTCCCTCTTCTAACTTTGTAGGTTTCTCTGGCGGTTGAGGAACAACTTTCACCACCCAACTGAACATCCTGCGGTGTAAAACACACTTCAATAAATAACACACACACACACACACACACACACAGTACAGACTCACCTATGCTATGAAAAAAGGATTCAGAAGGGTTAAAAAGGGAAATTTAGCCAAGTCATAATGATTTAAAAAAGGAAATGACGAATAATATTACGAATAATCATCTTAGACTATTTTTTTTATTCTTTTAAAGACATGATGAGCTCTAATAAATAAAATTCAGTTGTTTTTGAACATTGTTTTAGGAAAATGTGGACAGAAAGGTGGTATAGAAAGATAATGGCTAAACCGGACAATTTAATTAAATTAATTATTATTCGTAAAGTGCTTTTAACAATGGACACACACAAACTGCAGTAACAGTCAACAGGTGTAAGTTTGTCCCTAATAAACAAGCCGGTGGCGACTGTGGCAAGGAAAAACTCCCTGAGACGAAGTAGAAAGAAACCTTAAGAGGAATCAGACTCAAGAGGGAACCCGTCCTCATCTGGGTGACACTAAATGTCCGTTTGTTACAGTTCAAGGTTATGGTGATCAAATGTAGTGTAAACTGTAGCAGAGTGAGTCCCAGTCCATCCTCGGAGCTTCTTGAATTCGAAGAAAGGGGCAGGAAACTAGTCACTGGTACCTCAGGGGCAAGATTAACCCACCGCAAGAGTAGTTAAATCAGGTTTTTCTAAGTTTCCGCAGATGAATGTGATTAGCAATCAATTAAGACTTTAATTAATCACTCGTTGTCAGAATTCTTACAATGCTCCTCCTGGTCTTCCTGGTCTTCCAATCAACAACTTATCGCCTTAGCTATTTGACCCACCACTGCCCAATCACCCCTAGGGGATTAATAAAGCACTAAACTAAAAAAAAAACCCCTGTCCATTATTGCAGGCAATAAGTCTACTCTCTTTTCCCCGAGCTTCAGATAAACTCATCAGTTTCTGATCAGGTTAAGAAAGGAAAAAAAAAACGATGCAGTCTTCACTGTTTTTCAGCTAGTACCAGCAATTCATTACTGAGAGATGTTTAGGGATAAACCTGCATCAAATCTGATTGGAAAGCAATTACTTTTTTTGTTTACACAGCTCGTATTTAAGCCTTGTAATATGAGCAAAGCCTCCAGTACAAAACGATCGCAGCTCTGTGTGTCTGGAGCTGTCAGTGTTAATCAATGATGACTGTATCTGATCCTAAGCTCCCTCTCGGCCTGAGCAGATGACCTGAATACTGCGCTGCACCGATAAAAGAATGGATCTGTCTAATAGACCTTCTCAGTTTGATTTAGGGCAGCAGTGTTGGCATGCATTCCGTCAGATTTTGGCAAGTTATCAGAAAACACAGGTTTATGAATTGCCATAACTCAAAACACGTGCAGAGTAAACGCTATAAACAACAATAATAACGTAAATAGGGTCAACAGTGCCATCTAACAATCTATCTACTTGGGAATATTTAATAACGTACCAACCAGAACATGGAGAAAAGTGTACTGTAAGAAGCGACTGATCATTTCAATAAAATATTTATTTATTTATATACGGACTCTAAAGCTGAACTGAAAGAAACTAGACTTAATTGCAAAAGTGAAGTCTCATAGCAGTTAAATAAACATACTTTAAAAATCCCTACTCTTATTCGTTGTCTAGAGTATACTTTGTGACCACACATATATATATATATAAGTGGTGGAAGGAAGTGGTAGCCCAGGGACTGGTTAGGTGGGTTAATCGGGTGGTTATTCCCAAGACTGCCTATTTTAAAACTGGTTGGCCCCCTAAACAATGCCTTTGGAACCCCTAATTCTTTTTGGTTTTGCACCACCAATTCCCAGCCACCACCAATTTTTCCACTTTCCACTTTTGCGCCCCCTAAACAATGCCTTTAACCCCTAATTCTTTTTGTTTTATATATAAAGAGATAAATGTAACTGAATAACAAGTTCATTTGTAAGAAAAACCTAAACGTTCATATAATTTGTAAGAAAAACCTTTGTAAACTTAACAGCTTGATAAAAAATTTAGGTGCATGTTGTATAACACACACCTAACACAGATTTGTTATTAACTAATGTGGAATTTAGGTCATGTGTTAAAACCCTCTGGGGTCTTGAGGGTTCGGGCACTGAAAATGTTTTGTCCAGCGCATATGTGCTTGTTCTGGGTCCTTATTTAATATCAGTAGCTTGATTACGCTTAAACTGCAAACGGCACGAACTGTTCTCCAATAACAGCTCAATAATATGCGTGCACTTGTTGTGTTTTTCAGAAAAAAAATCTGCAATTAGTAAAAACGAAATGTTTTTTTTTTTTTTTTTTTTTTTAAACAACCTCAATTTAACGTGCTAAACAAAAACGAGTTCATTTCCATCTCGTTATTAAGGATTATAATGGATTCACAAAAATCCACAACTTACCTTAGCTGTTCAGGAAATGGCCACTAGTGCCAAAGATTGTAGACTTGCCAGACGAATAGTTAGCTGAAGGAATGCTGGGATTAGTCGTACCGAGGCTAAAATAACAGGATTAGCTCTGATTAGCTTCCTTCAGGAACCAGGGTAAAGGGAGGACCAGAATGTAGACGCCTGAACAGGATTCTACCTTCCTGAGCTTAAATAAACAATCTGGACCATCAGGAAAAAAAAACACCCTTAAGAGCTGTAATAAAGCTATTTGCAGTGTTGAGATAATGAACTAAACGTAATAGTAATGAAGAGTTACGGGCTCTGTAATGGTTTTGCCGTGGTGGCTTAAATGGTTAAGGTGTTAAGTTGTTCAAGCTTGGGTCCTTAAGCAAGACCTTTTCTGCTCCAGGGGGCGCTGTATCATAGCTGACCCTGCACTCTGACTCCCAACCTTCCAAGATGGGATATGCAACGAAACAAATTTCACTGTGCTGTAAAGTTTATGTGACGAATAAAGACATTTACATCTTAGTCTATCGGACATGAAGAAAAAGTGTTAAGTGATATTACGCCCGAGGGGGGAAGTGGTGGCTCATGGTTAAGGTGTTGGACTACCAGAGAGACAGAGAAAAAGAACGAAGGTGTTGTAAAATGTTAAAGCTGTATGAAATATTGAAAAATTTGGCCATCTGCAAATTACAGTAAAAAAAATCTCATTTATTTCCGAGTAATTGATATTCAGTGTAATTCATGGTTGTTGCTGCCTGCATCCACAGACAAAGTGAAATAACAGGTTGCATATGGCAGCATCGAATCAAAAGAAATCTCAGTGAAGCCATGGAGGTGAACCTGGTGGTCTGGCAGCTGGTAGAAGATCCAGGTGCCACTGGACTCTGAAAAATGAGTGCATCCATCATCTTTAATCATCACTCCTTTTTTTGTGTGTGTGTCATAAAAATGTTGGTTCTTTGTTGAACTGAAAAATGAGGCATAATTAAATCTCTTGTTTTCTAGGAGACCAAATGCCAGGAAACTACAGAGAATATATTACCTGTAAAAAGGTGCTTTGAACAGCAGTTCGTGGATGAACGCTGGCTTACAGGTTAGCGTGTTTACCACAAATCATACAGGAAACTCAATTTAAAACTCCTGTAGCACAAAAGTTTCTTCTCTCAGTTTAAAGGCAGGGTTTTTTAGGATGTCCCTCCGGTCCTGGAATAGACTCAAGGTTCCCGGACCCTGTATTCAAAAAATGGATGCATAAATAAAACATTATTTTATAAATTATTCAAAGAGGTGGCTCATCCATCCATCTATCTCTCTATCTCTCTATCTATCTATCTATCTATCTATCTATCTATCTATGATCCATCCATCAATCAATCAATCTGTCCGTCAGTCAGTCCATCAAAATTAACCATCCTTCAGTCCATCTGTCCATCTGTCCATCCATCCATCCATCCATTCATCCATCCACCCATTCAGATTAACTATCTATACATACATACATCCAGCCAGCCATCCACCAAAATCATCAATTCGTCCATCCATCCATCCATCCATCCATCCATCCATCCATCCATCCATCCATCCATCCTTCAAAAATTAACCATCCTCATCCATCCAACCATGGATCCATCCAACCATGGATCCATCCATCCATCCATCCATCCATCCATCCATCCATCCATCAAAATTAACCATCCATCCATCCGTCCATTCACCAAAATCAAAATCAAACCGAAATTATGAAAATCATTTTTGGCGCAGTGGTTAAAGTGTTGGATTGCTAATTGGAGGATCGGGGTTTAACTTTCAATACCACCACATTGCCACCTCTGGGCCCCTGAGCAAGGCCCTTAACCTCTAATTGCTCAGTTGTTGCAATAAAATAAAAGTTAGTCTGGATAAGGGAGTCTGCCAAATGCTGTAGGTGCAAATGTAACTTTAGGGGGAGGGAAAAAAACAGGTATGCTAATCAGGCTAGCACCCCAGCACAGCATTGCCTTTGATTGACTTGGACGGGCGATAGAGGGGAAAAAAAGAGGAAAAAACGAAATATTATACGCCAAGGCAGAAAAATGTATTTATTTTTAACCAAGATTTCTCAAAGATTTCGATATAATCGCGTTTCAGAATTTCCTGGTAGACTTTAATTTAAATTATTTAAAGATCGAGAAAATCAGTGCAAACCAGCTGAAGTTAGAAGAAATGTGTTGTATGATCCAACCCTGTTTTATTGCATCACACTTAATTACCAAAGCATTTCACTCCAAAACCTGCAACTTTCCCAGATAAACTAAATTCTCAATAATAAAAAAAATAGAAACTTTAATCAGGTTTTTTTTTCATAATGGCATAAAGGTAGTTAAATCCTCGCTAATGATCAGATTTTAGAGGATATAATGGGCTTTTAATGAAACAAGAGCTGTTTTTTTTCCAAGCAGTGCGAACTGGAAACAAAGATGCTAATGAATAAACTCTATCTCCCAATGCCAAACCTGGCAGCTTTGATTAGATGTAGATTACTGGGAACGCACAGAAGTTTAACATGCTTGTTAAAAAATAAATAGTAAAAAAAAAAAGTAGACACAGAAATAATACACAAAATATGTAACTATATATTCATATAAAACTCTGTAAACTTTAAATATTTGTAAACTGGCCAGAATCTATTGCAAAATATAAAAAGATTTATTAAAAAATGGTGAAAAGGGGCAGGTGCAGGTGTGTATGTCGTGGGTCGGTGCCCACATGTGCAGTTGAGGTTGGGTGACTCGGGTTCGATTCCGGCTTCGGCTTCTTTTCAGTCCATTTCATCTCCGTCTGTCTTATAAATAAAGGCAAAATAATTAAAACCCTTTGAAAAAAAAAAAATCTGGCCAATCTGTTACTTATAGTCCACTTTGCAAATAGCCCAAGGTCACATCCCATTTTCTGCTTTGTCCACTTTTCTGCACACTTCCTGCATCTCACCTGGCCTGAAGGTAAGTTTTCTGTTGTATGCATCAATTATAAAGGTGGAACAAGTTTTGAAAATGTAACCCTAGGATCCGTTACTCGGATTATTACTCGTGTTGGCTGGTAGAAAGTGGGTTTTAAAATATATCTAAAAAGATTTGAATATTTTTATGTTTTTATTATTATTAACAGCTTCACTTTCTGCCTTTCTGTCTCTGTCTCCAGAAGCAGTAGTTCCCAAACTGAGGGGCATGGAGGCAGAGTCGGCCCAAGGCATAGGTAAACTAAGTGGCTGGTTATGACCCCTGTGGTCACAAAGGGGCTTCCCGAAAGCACACTAAATGACAGATCGTGTTATTTTATATATATTTTGTCAACGTACAATTGTAATTATACAAAAATGCAACATTAAATAAAAAACAACAACAACAATGCAACATGCATAAATGGGTAAAAACACTGGTATGATGTAAGCAACACAGCTACAATGAATAAAATTTATAATGGGTGTGTTACATTTATTTTCAGTTGTGTTAATTTTCAGTTGTGTTTTTTTGTATTTGTCGTGTTTTTCATGTTCTGTTTTATTTCTGCTTTGTCACGTTGTTGTTATTGCTGTTGTGTTTGTGTGTGTTTAGGTTTCTACTTTAACACTTGGGTAAATGTGCTTTTATAAAACTGACTGTGTAACTACACTATGTAACATTTACCCCTTGTAAAAACACACACACACACCAGGCTACACCATACAACAACGAGACAGGTACGAAGATTGATCGGAATCAAACTGTGGGTATGTGCTGTGGGCAATTAATTTTGGTTAGCTATGGAGAACGTAGTAAAACACACCAAATTTCATGCAGAAACACAGCATGACATCGTCCTTTAGCAATCCAAATGACATGCCTGCTGATGTGTGACTATAAAGCCAAATGAATCGATACATGCCAAAATTTATTAAGGAAAGGATAAAAGAACAAAAAGAAAAAAAAATCCTGGCCGTTATCCTGTTAACGCCACGTTGCGTTGCCCTATCAGGCTCAGCCATGCCTGCATCAGGCCACATGAATTATTGAACGGCTCAGTTCACGGTGGCAGCTTGTCGGAGTGTTTCTCAGCGCGTGAATGAATCCGAGCAATGGTGTGTTCATGGTCGGGCTTTTCCGGCGTTTATACACAGGGGGCACCAGTAGCTAGGGAAAGAAGTTGGACTTTTCTCTAATTGACTTTTTAACATCAAAATTGGAGGATATAATTTTACATTCGATACCTAAAATATCACGTAAATACATTTATTAAAAAAAAAAGAAAAAAATAAGTGGTAGCTCAGTGGGTAAGGGGTTGGGATCTCAAAAACGCTAGTTATTTTGGATAATAATAATAATAATAATAAAAATCAACAAAGGAATTGCAACAGGGGCCTCGCACTAATGCTCAGGCGCTAATAATATAAATAACTAGTCATATATATATATATATATATATATATATATATATATATATATATATATATATATATATATAATATAGTATATAATACATATAAAGCACAAAAACATAAGCAAATTAAAATAAGAGGGAAAATTTTAATAAAAATGTCCTGGAAGCATGGATGACATTTCTGGCACTTATAACCTCGTATTACACAAAAAATCCGACTATAAATCTTTCTATGCCTCTTATTAATGCAGGTGATGAATATGATGCTGATTAAGATGCAGAAATTTTGGCAGAGGATTGCAGAGTGTTGGGAATTAACAGTAATTCTCTGATCAACGGAGATAACACCGTGTGCCACATGGGTTTAAGTCTAATCTGATCTAATCTAATCTGATCTCATCTCATCTCATCTCATCTCATCTCATCTCATCTAATCTAATCTAATCTAATCTAATCTAATCTAATCTAATCTAATCTAATCTAATCTAATCTCTTTCTGACGATGCTGCTTGTGTTGACTGTTAGTTGAAACATGCTCCGAGCATTTTTCAGTAAACATGATAACAGATGAATTCCAGCATGTGGAATGATGATACAGGCTTCATTTATATATTCTACATAATGAAAGATATATTAAAGAAAAAATAAAATCATGCCAGGTTTTGTAGTGAAACCATCCATCCATCCATCCATCCATCCATCCATCCATCCATCCTTTATTAATCTATTTTATTAATCTATTTAATTATTCTATTCTATCTATTTGTTTACCAAAATCGACCAACTATCTAACAGATAATCAATTCATCAATCTTATCATACATCAATTGACTGAAATCCTCCATTTATCCATTTATCTATCCATCTGTCCATTCATTTATCCATCCATCCATCCATCCATCCATCCATCCATCCATCTATTTATCCACTGCTTATCCTACATGATGGGCTTCAGCAGGGTATGGAAGATAAATAAATAAATAAATATTTCAGTAATTATTTTATTAGACTTATGTACAATATTGAACACAAAATGTTTTTATTATACACTGAATATTTATTCTTAATTGTTTTTTTTTGTCTTAATTTAATAGTTTTACAGGGTTATGTGCAAATGTTCTTATTGGTGTCTGGAAAATGTTTGTACTTGTGTCATAGAACTTTACCCTAAAAAGTGTCTTACCCAAAGCATTTAACCCAGCAAACATTAAAACTACCCCCATTACTTCGAATCTGCACAAATACTGAATGTTCTGTACCTGGAACATCTGTAACCCTCTGATTTCACCAAACATCATGCAATTAATTCTATCATGTGTCATTTGGGGGCATGTGATGGGCTTTAATTTAGAGATATTACCTGGAATTCATCTTTACTCTAAGTGGACAGATGGACATCAGACGTTTTTTATTATACAACCAAATAATTTGGTATCATTATTATAATAAGACATTTCTAAAAGCCGGTGAACAATGTGGCAGAAATCATGCTAAACTCTGTAGGAACAAAGAGTTCTGAGGAATATATAACCTTTATTTCATATAGATAGATAGATAGATAGATAGATAGATAGATAGATAGATAGATAGATAGATAGAAATATTTACAGATAGATGGATGGATGAATGGATGGATTGATGGATGGATGGACAGACAGATAGCTAGATAGATAGATAGATGGATGGATAGGGATATTCACAAATAAATAGACAGATAGATAGATAGATAGATAGATAGATAGATAGATAGATAGATAGATAGATAGATAGATAGATAGATAGATAGATAGATAGAAATATTTACAGATAGATGGATGGATGAATGGATGGATTGATGGATGGATGGACAGACAGATAGCTAGATAGATAGATAGATGGATGGATAGGGATATTCACAAATAAATATAGATAGATAGATAGATAGATAGATAGATAGATAGATAGATAGATAGACATCTTAAAGAATAATAAAGAATAAATAACCTTCACTTTCTGAATATAGCAATAGCTTACTGACACTAACCCTTACTGTATGTGTGTTTGTGTGTGTGTGTGTAGGTTAATTGTGCGGTCTTTACTTTAAAACAGGTATTAAAGTTATTACCTGTCCCGTCGCTATGGCAACAGACAGAGACTGACAGGTTTAAGCTGGTTGTTTTTATGCTTGTGTGTGCAGCGTACACGCTGTTTGGATGCTGCCGATAAGTTATTAAAAGAAAATGTGAAGAAAGTGTGAAAAAAGAGAGAGAAGAGAAGTAAACAAAAAAGAATTTAAGCATACAAAAGCCAAAGAAGGAAACGAGAAGAGATAAGAAAAGAAAAAGAACCGAAGAGCTGAGCAGAAACCAAACGAATTAAAAGTGACAATAGCGAGGAAAGACACGTAGGAAAAGGAGAAGAGGAAGGAAGAGGAATATGTTGTGTAGTGAACCTGCAAATGAAATATGATTTCCTTCAGTCTGATGATGATGAATACGGGAAAAGTAAACGACAGGTACATTCTCTTGTCACGACTCTGTTTCGCTCCTTACACAAGCGTTTACCTCCCAACAGCCGCCTTCCATCTCTGCCTGTGTGTTTTTATCTCAATCTGTCATACTGCACTGTAAATATTCACTCGGAACCGAGATGCTGTTCTCATGCTCGCCGAACTGAAAAAGTACACCACGTGTTCTCTGCTGAGCAAACAGGAAGTTTTATAGCTAGCTAAAAAAAAAACACCAAACATTTAAGAGCTCACTGTGTGGACAATTAATGGACAGGACATCGATTCTGGAATATTTCAACCAATTAGAGGCCATTAACACAAGAGGCAGATAATAGCTAGCTATGAAATAAAGTGGATGATGAGTTTTTTTGGACAACAAATGAATTCAGATGTGGAATAACAGCCGACGGCCAAAGTCAAAAGGAAAGGGTCAGTCCATTATACACACTCTTACACACTCTGCTAACTCAGCTACCCTGGCATGTTATCCTATGTGATAACTGCTACTGTTGTCGTTGTTGTTTGTAGATGCCGCTGTCTATCTATTATATGTGGGGAAGTGGTGGATTACCAACCTGAAGATTGTGGGTTCGATTCCCAGCTCCACCAAACCACCACTGTTGGCCCCTGGCCAAAACCCTCAACCCCCAAATGCTGTAAATGTAATCGTTTTAAAATTCCAGTAGTAAGTTTTAGCAGTATGTAAGGATTATAATTTATGCGTTTCATAATTAATGCTTGATGTTTTGAGCTCTTGTCCATTGTTCATGCCTTTTTTTACGTCCTGTTTGGTCCTTGTCATGTGATCCCTGTTCCTTATGTGTTCCTGTTTTGTGATCCCCCTGTCCATGTGTCCTGTTTTTATTGGTTAGTTTGGTCATGTGTTGCTTATTTGTTTCAGGTGTCTCTTGTTTAGTTATGTCTTCCTTGTCAGTCTTGTATATATAGCCCCTTTGTAGCCTTGGGTCTTTGTGTCTCACATGTCATGTCATGGCATGCCAAGTCAGGTCAAGTCAAGTCAGGTCAAGTCAAGTTTAGTTTATGTTTATGGTTTATAACTTTGTAAATAAACTGCACCTTTAATATTGTACGTTTGAACTGTTAAACGATGCTAAGTTTTGTTTTTGATTTTGATGTATTTTGTATTTATGACTTTTATTTATCACTTTTGATTTTATAAGGATTATTAATCTGTTAATCTGTTATAATAATTAATTTAATATCTAGGATTAATCTATTATTTAATTGAAACTGTTTTAAAAGTTGTATTTAGTAAGATGTAAGTAGGGTCTGGATTTTATTATTAATTTAAATGTAAGCCAATCAGTGTGCTACATTCAATATGAAAAAAAAAATGAACTAATGCAAATTTGTCATAATTTCAGTATTAATATCCTATTATACTGATACCTTATATATCAAGTCTATGTCGTTATGTTGTTAATTGTTGGTAATTTTATTAAGCAAAAATCATAAAAAGGAATAACACATGATTGCAGCAACTTTGAATATAAAACATCCCTAAAAAACATCCAGTGACATGATAGATAGATAGATAGATAGATAGATAGATAGATAGATAGATAGATAGATAGATAGATAGATAGATAGATAGATAGATAGATAGATAGATAGATAGATAGATAGATAGATAGACAGACAGACAGAAAGATAGATTGATAGTTAAACTATGTGAATAAAACAGGGGCCTTACCCAGTCTGCTGTGCCTAATGAAGTTGTTGGGAGATATGTCCATTGGCAGTCATTTTGGATATCCATTTTTAAAATAAAGCCCTAACCAGGCTCATAAATATTTGGACAACATTCCACACATGGATTGCCTGGGTGATGACCTCAGACTGTAGACTTATCAGATTCTAACAATATTCTCATCTTATTTATAATACTTGGATAATACTATCAAAATTGCACACAACCAATACAACTGTGCAAAAAACCTAAAGTCAACACCAAAGGTGTGTGTGGGAACTATTTCGGGTTCTTTTATTAAAAAAAAAAAAGAACTAAAGAAACCTTAGATCTTTCTTATATTATTTTTCATTCCAAATCCACCCACTTTTGTACACCCACAACTTTTGTATTTATCTGCTTTGTGGATTCCTTTTTAAACTAGAAGTACTTTACAGCTATTTAGGGCACATTCCAACTAGCGTACAATTCAGCATAATGTAATTATATACTATTATTATATATTATATCATTTATTCTATGCTTTTAATTATGAGGTGATTGCACTGGGTCGATTTGCTTTCTTCTGGGCTCAGTAACTTAATTTTCTCTGCATAAAGCTTTTTTTTTAGTGTGTGGCAAACTCTTCTTCATTAATGCAGTGCAATGAGCAAAGGGCACAAAATTACACACTATCATCTAAGATGCCACTGGAATCCCTGTGCTTAAGCGGAACATGTGATAGAAGTTCTGCATTAATCACCACAGAGACCCATGGTTTAGTTTTCCACCTATTGCTGCAATGCTATTATGTAATCACAGTAATTTGCAGGGAGAGAAATGGCCACCCACTGGTATTGCAGGGTCAGTCACTTTACTGTAATGCTGAAGCGAAACATGCCTCAAGATTCGTTGGAACTATAGAAGAACACACACCACATCTGTAATTGCAACCTTCCCACACACAAAATCTTCATTCGAAGCAGAAAGCCCCGACTTGTAGTATCATCTAAGGCAATAAAGTATTATCGAATAATAAAAGGATAAGTTGATATTACATTATTTTGCTTTTTAGTTATGTAATCATGGGACTGCACAATTTCTGCCCCATGTAGTTGCTCTCTAGAATTATAATTGCAGAGTGGTACATAGTGAACAATGGTGCGTTAGCGTTAGTAGAGTCAGTACACATTATTTGTCATTCCGACTGGGATCATTAAGATTAAAATATTGTACCCGTTTATTGTCCGGGATTCGTCATGTCGCGTTGTTCCGCATCCAGTGTAGGCAAATATTAGTGCTTTAGTGTTGTGTGCTGTTTGGTTCGGGAGGTTCGAGAGGTAGACACACTCTGCCAGTTTAAAACTAGATTAAAGACACATCCCTTTAACTATGCCTAGACATAATACACACATTTTTATTATTCCGGTCAACCGGAACCGGGAACACCTTCTATAACACTCAATATATTTGTATATCACAAGTTAAATGGCATCTACACTAACATATGTCTGTTCTTTGTTTTTTCGAGCTCACCGTCGCCACCATCACTTAAAGACAATAAGGCAGTTTCTCAGTAATGATCTTTTCTTTTAAATGGCTATCCGGACAAGACCACGAAAACTTTACTGCAGTATAGAATAACCTACTGGTTTATCTGGTCAGAGGAGAACTGACCCCCCGACTGAGCCTAATTTCTCCTAAGGTTTTTTTCTCCATTCTGTCACCGATGGAGTTTTGGTTCCTTGCTGCTGTCGCCTCTGGCTTGCTTAGCTGGGGACTCTAAATGTATAGATATTAATCAAATTGAGTGTTTTAGTGAATGTTTAATATTGTCTTTTCTGATGTAATTCTGTAAAGCTGCTTTGAAACAATCCCGATTGTTAAAAGCGCTAAATAAATAAAGGGGATCTGACTTGACACTAGAACAGAGCAATAAACCTGCGAGTGAACTGCATGAACTGCGTATTCACCTTGTTGGTTTTTGCGCAGTATGGTATTAAGTGGTAGATCAGCAGGTTTCCTGCGGTTAAATATCCAAGTAAATGTAAATTTTATTTTTTTCTTCGCAAGCCCACTGGGGCAGCAATCATTCTGCCTCATTCCCCTCTTTTTTCAGTAGAGGAGTAGCAATGGACATAATTTATAACAAGGTTACCAGGATGAACAATTTTTTAATTTCAATACTACTCTTTGGTCATCCAGGTCATTTTAAAAGCAAATAATACTTAGAAAATGTTTATATATATATATAATATATATATAACAGCGTCCAACAGCGTCAGACTTCACCAGTCTAGGGCAGGGGTGGGCAATCTTGGTCCTGGAGGGCCTAAACTAAACTAAACTCTGCAGGACACCCCAACCCTCCAGGACAGAGATTGCCCCCTCGTGGTCTAGGGTGTCCCCCACTTTAAACTCTTATTTTTTGGTGTACAGACTGCAAGTTTTCTGTGACTCTGTGATGAATAAGCGGTCAAAAATGTAATAGATGAGTAGCTTTGTATTCACTGTTTTTTTTTCCTTTCAGATGATATCTCTGTAGGCATTGACCATAACAGCAAGTTTAAACCTAAAGTATCCTATAGTCAGATAACGCTGAATATTTTAGAGCCTGTATAAGAGTTGCCATTTTACACTTTCCATCATACATCAGGAAACTTGAAGCTTCGCTACCTCAACAATCCAGACATGGCATATCAGATGCTGCTGACAGGAAGCAAATTATAATTCCATGCTTGAAGTGCATTTCACAGCCATGCAGACAGGTAAAACAAATGGCTCTCTTTGTTTTCAACTGATTATTAAAAACAAGATAGTGAAAGGCCATACTGACTAGTTGATGAAGGTGGGACTAAGGGTATGTGTCCACAGCAAACAAATGTCCCTCCCAGAACAGTGTGCAGGATTTTGGAATAGAGAGCAGGAAGAACTTCAGTCACAGCATTACTAGAAAAGTTGGGCTGCTTTATCTGTATACAACTGCAAATAGTTTTAACAAACCTTAAAGCATGGGTGTCCGAACCCGGACCTGGTGGGCTGGTGTCCAGCAGAGTTTAGCTCCAACTTGCCTCAATACACCTACCTCTAAGTTTCAAGTCTACCTAGCAAGATCTTGTTAAGATTAGATGGTTCAGGTGTGTTTGATTAGGGTTAAAAGCTAAACTACAGGACCAAATTTGGACACCCCCGTCTTTAGAGTGTCCATAACATATACAGAAATTCTTAGCAACAGAGAGAAAACATTCAATTTGAAAAGAAGATCTTGCCTTAAAAATAAAAATAAAATCAATAAATAAAACTGTAGACAAGGGAAACAGATTACTTTGTTTCTATACTAACAAATTTGATACAATAGAGAAAAAATATAGCTAAAATATAGCTAAAAATTTGATGTTCATCGTAGGGGTTTTGTTTTATGTTTAGTCTTCAGTATCTGTCTTTGATTTGTTGCCTGATTGTGTTTACCCATTTTGATCTTTGTAAAATCTGAATTTTTCGTTTCTCGTTTGTATTTTTTAACATTGAATTTATTGTTCCAAATTTCTTCACCTTGGAAACGTGAATGTGTATTTTTAAAAACCGGATATTTGCATTGTAAGAATTCCAAAAAAAAAAAAAAAAATTATGATCTACAAAAATATCAGTTGTGTTAAATTTCCATTTTGTTAACACTTTTTAATAACTCAAATTCTTTACAATTGAAATTCAGGCGCTTTTGTCGTATTTCCATACGGACGAGTTTTCTTGCGTGTCCATTTCTGACACGTTCTACACTGTCATACAAGACAACTTAGGGATCATTTGACAAGCAACAATCACAAAGGCCTGTTAACAATCCCACAGCGTGAATCTGACTTAAAACACACTGTTTCTACAAAACACTCTCATGTTTTTGTTTTTTTTTTCTTTTTTTATGGTTTTACATTTGTGTTTCTACAGACTTTTTAACTGATGCTGTACCATGTGTATTGATGCTAGCTTAGAAATTCGGATTTTCCTTTAAATTGTATTTGTTGTTACAGACACTGATGACCGAGCATCAAAAACAGCTTTATCTTTAAACAATTTCAAGTTATATGTTAAATTAGAATAAATGTATGTGCCTGACTTCCTAACAAGTGAACACCGGGGTGATTACATCTATTGTTTGATTTGCACTTCTCGATGGTTTATTTCTGCAACGGCCCACTTCGGCTGCGGAGTCATTAAATAAGTGTTTTGCATCTTTTGTCCTGCTTCTGCACAGCCTGGTTATTAACAGCTGAGTGGGTTGGAGGAGAGATAACGTAAGCAGCGCAAAGGAGCTGTGTGTGCACTCGCTTCGGAGTCGAATAGAAAGGTGTGATTTTCTCACAGAGGATTTTAAAGTCTGCAATTTTTTAATGTAAATGCACATATACTTTTTCACAGTACAGTGAAATTCTTTTATTTGCATATCCCATCTTAGTAAGTTGGGGGTCCGAGCGCAGGGTCAGCTATGATACAGTGCCCCTGGAGCAGGAAGGGTTAAGGGTCTTGCTCAAGGACTCAACGGTGGTTGGATTGCCAGTGGTGGGGCTTAAACCCAGGTGTTTTTGGTCTTCAGATCAACAGTTAGCGGTGGTGGGGCTTAAACCCAGGTTTTGCTGGTCTCCAGATCAGCAACTCGGTGCTTTAACCATTTGAGCCACCGCATTTAAAGCTAAGCCCAAGCTGGGCTCTTGAGTAAGACATTCAACCCTCTCTGCTTCAGGGGTTCTGACAACCGGGGATGTACTGTATAAAGTTTTTAACTGTGCCTTAATATAAAATATGAAGTCTTAGTTATTTCACACCCACCAACTTCATGTCCTCGTTTATCACATCCCTATACCTCCTCTTTGGTCTTCCTCTTTACCTTCTGCCTGGTAGCTTCATTTCTAACACCCTCCTATTAATATATTCACTATCCCTCCTCTGTACATGTCCAAACCACCTCAGTCTGGACTCCCTGACTTTCTCCTCAAAACATCTAACATGAGCCGTCCCCCCGATGAACTCGTTCCTAATCCTGTCCAACCTCGTCACTCCCAAAGAAAACCTCAACATCTTCAGCTCTGCCACAATGTTAAAGCAGATAAAATGCAAATTTCACAGCAAATTGACTTTTCATTCACCAAATTGACTTTTTATGCCACCAGATTGCACCAAAACCTATTCACAGAAGACTCCATGTGATATTATGTTTAATTTCAGTAAGTACAATTTTTAATTTTCCACTAACTAATCTAACATGCACATAGACATTTCATACCACTCAAGAATAATATTATGATATCAGTTCATCTGCATGTCGTGCTTGCGATAAGACCGGCAGAAATAATGAGGTGTTCTTGCTCAGAGTCTTTTCCTTCAGCTATTTGACATTTTTATCATTTAGTGTTTTACATAAAATTATTGATTGGTTTATATTTTAGTCAGGTCCTCTTAGGTCAAAAAAAAAAATAGGAAAACTTTAAGTTGACTTTAACTGCTATGTTCAAAGTTTATATTTGGCGGTATGGCGCTGATCTAAATTTATGTCTCTATGGAAAGTGACTAGATCGTCCCGTGTAGTTCTGGGCTGATTGGGTGAGATCTTGCATGGAGCCCCAGACAGAGGAAGTTCGATAGTTATTTTGTGTTTCTTTCATTTTAATTATAATTCCACCAACTGTTGTCACCGTCTCAGCAAACTGCTCGGTGATGATCTTGAAGCGAATTTCAGTCTTGTGTAGGTCTACAATCCTGTCCCTGACATCTTTGGACAGCTTTTTGGTCTTGGACCGGTAACAAGTTAAGATTAGATTAGATTAGATTCAACTTTATTGTCATTGTGCAAGGAACATTAAGAGCAGTCCTATTAGGAGAGTCCCTTTAAAAAAAGGGTGTTTCTAATCTCAGATCGTTACCTGTATAAAAGATACCTGGGAGCCCGAAATCATGCTATGTTTTCCGAATGTCAGTGGGCAAACATAAAAAATCAACAGGGGGTCAAATAATATATATATATATATATATATATATATATATATATATATATATATATATATATATATATATTTAACGTACATTAACAGATCTATCTGCTTACATGTCCTAAAACCGATCTAAAAATATAGGAATCCATGTGCTTTTTCCTGCTTACACGATCGTGAGTCATATTCCATCTTTACCACTTTAGAGGAAAAAAATTGGCATTGGGTCACTCAATACATGCAGAGTAAATGTGGCATTAGTGGTCGTAGCTTAGCGTTTAAGGTGTTAGCCTGCTGGATTTAATACCCAGCATCACCCAGCAGATGATGCTGGACCGCTGAGCAAAGCTTTTAATCCTTAATTAGTCAGTTGGATAGATAAGATAAACGTAAGATCTGGATTCAATCTAAGATGCTGTAATATAAGCATCACGGCGGTAAAATAGCACATAACATCTTAAAGAAGTGTAATTCATATAACACCTTCCTAGCCTGCTGTTACTTTATTCTGCGCTCTTCATTAGTAAGATACTTCACTTTGGCTCATCCGAAATGTTAATTATGGCCTGATACAAGCCAAATTCAATGGGGAAAAAAAAATCCATAGTCTGTGCTAATTGGTTTAATCAGTTCGTTTGAAGAGACACCCAGCTGCAACTAATCAACAGAAGCAGAGGAAAATCGTTTTTTTTTTTTTTTTTTTTTTTGCAGAAGTCCAATGACGTTAACAGCATCATTATCTATCAATAGCATTTTATATAAACCAAAATTTGTAACGATTAAAGTTAAAGTTTTCACCTAAGACCACCAGGGAACTGATTGTTTTGTCCTATCATTGGTGGATTGTTTCCCCTGACAATTCCCCTGTGATTCATTTAGTCCTTGTCTGGCATTGATGTTTTGATGTTGTAATGTCATGTTCCCAGGCAGAGTTCCTATGCTAATCACTAAAGCTAAATGGTAAATGCTAATGTTATAATGTTGTTTTCTGTGTAGTCCTCATGAGCCCTTGGTCAATCTCCAAGGTTATTCCCTTTGTCTAATGCTAATCGCTAATGCCAATGCTAAATGCTAATGCTTTAGCTTGTAATACTAGTCCCTTCTCTTAGCTTCTTTATGTTTCCAAGTCCCGTTCTAGAGTGAGATCTTGTTTGTTTCCTAAGTTTGCTCTTTGTGTTCCAAAATAAAGTTCTGTTGCATCCAATCCCTTCGTCTTCCACAGAACGTGCCAGAATTTTAGTGGTGACAAAATAATTGATTCGAGTTTGTATAATTTACATCTTTAAACATTGATACCTGACTGCACTTTCTGCATCTAACAAATAGCTCCAGATTTCAATAACTGCTAGTGTAGCAGTTTGAGTAAACTTTGAACCCCTCAGAAGTACCAACAAAATAGTTTAATCCAGGTGAATATTAATCTCGCTTTGTTCTGGCAGGCATAAAATAGATTAGCAATTATCCAGTGGACCGTGTTAACGATTCTTTCCAACGGGTGAGTTTTTATTGCTCATGCCTGATGTTTTTTATCTCCTGAAATTAACATTTAGCCCACTCGCTAAGGCGGCAACATTCAGACTGGTAATAGTCTGATCGATAGCAGTTATTACTATGATTATTTCCCCTCTCTGTATTATTATTATTTCTATTACGTTTCATTGATCTCTATGTCAAACTCATTATAAGCTTTCATGCTTGAAGTGGCATGGATCAGAATTGATGTGAATAAATGTATAAAGTAAGTGAGTCATTTTAGTTGGTTTCTGGCATTTTCAGCAAGCAGGATGCTGCGTGTGTCATAGGAGGTGAAGCTGTGACCAGTAAAATATACTGAAACATACGTTTTTTTTATATTAATGTGAAATTGTGCTGGACATAAACATTCATTCATTCATTTAGTTACATTTATTTTGCTTTTTTCTTCTGGAGGCAACCTGACTACAGGCACCAGACTTCTCGTCTCAATGGTCAAATCCTGTTTCTCTTCCAGAGGTACAAGGTACCACTTGTGAGTCTTTAAGGATGCTCAAACCCCATGAGTCACTGACCATGACTATAGATGAGGACATGGACATAGACTGACTAACACTTTTCCGACTATCCAATTCTACCTGATCTCTTTTTTATTACCAATTAAGTCAAGTTAGGAAGCTTTTTTGTCCTTTTAACCACGTTTCTCTGGGACCCCATGGTGCTACACAGAACAACAAACAGTTACAAAAATTGAAAAACCACACAAAGCTAATAACTAAAGAATAAGTTTAGCGCAAATAGACAGACAGTGCAAGTACACACAATACAAAAATACTGTAGACAAATACAGAAAAAAATAGTCCTGACCCGAGTACAGGCTATGCTGTGCAAATAGAATAAAAATATTTTGTGTTTATGTTCTGTAAAAATAAATCCCAATCTAGGCAGTGATGCATCTGCTCAGGATGCTCTCGATGGTCCCTCTGTAGAACATGGTCAGGATGGAGGGGTAGGTAGAAGATAGGCTTCCTCAGCCTTGGCATGGAGTAGAGACGCTGCTGGGCTTTCATGCTGATGGAGCTGGTGTCATTGCCCAGCAATACTATAAAGTTGCCACTGATAGGCCCCTGAGCAAGGCCCTTAACCCCTAATTGCTCAGTTGCTTTAAAGAGATAATTGTAAGTCGCTCTGGATAAGGGCGCCTGCCAAAATGCCAGAAATGTAAATGTAAAATGGTTGCTCTGTGCTTTTCTGAAGTCAACATCTATCTTCTTAGTTTTGTTGAAGTTCAGAGTACAGGTTGTAAGCTCTCTACCTCATGCTGGAGGTTGTTGCACCTTCCATCTGGATGCTGACTCGTATCCCCCTCCTGCATTTTCACCCTTTTGGAGACGGCTGGGATAGACTCCAGCAGATCCCTGTGACCCCGAATTGGGAAACATGTGGGTATAGAAGATAAATGGATGGATGGATTTGAAGTTTTTTTAGTTTTCATTTTAATTACATAAAAAAAATATATATACAGTATATACTATATATATATATATATATATATATATATATATATATATATATATATATATATATATAGATATATATATATATATATATATAAACTTTTTTGGTTGTAAATGTGGTCTAAAACACTCACGTGGTAGGTACCTTAACCTGGCAGTCATCACCTGAAGCAAATGTTTCATAATCATATTCAACTGACTATTAATGCACTCACCTATTAATGCACTGGCAGAGAAAAAAAGTGACTACATGACCTACGAAGCAAAAAACTTGGTTAACACAACATGTACATACTCAGTCATCCCTGCTGCCAATTTATTTTATTACTTAGGACTAATAAATAGCTGGTGACTAATAGCAGCAACAAAAATGATTGTGACCTTTATTGTACAATATTTAGTAAAAAAAAGCAAAAACTTAGACAACTGCTATAAGCACAACCTAATAGATGTGTGTGTGTGTGTGTGTGTGTTGGTTGTATTTCTGCTCTGCCTTTGCAAATATAAAGTAAAAAGCGTAGAATAAAAATAAAAGCAAGTGTGCATAATAGAGAGAACATTTTTTCTACACATGCCCACGCATGTAACCACACACACACACAAACACACACACACACATGTCCTTCACCTTGCCTTGTGAACTCACATCCAATTTTTGTTTTTCCTTTACGCTTGATGTAACCAAAAATCTATTCAGCAAACCTGCCAATCATGGAGATGGTATCAGAGAAACCTATTCAGCACAGCGCTGTTCAAATAAATATGATTTTTTTTCCCTCCAACGTTCTCAGGCTTGGTAAAGGAACCAGCACATATGTACTAGTTTCGCAATTATCTACAATTTCTAGATCTTATTGTTTGATATAAGAGAACATGCTATCTCACATTCAGTAGCTTGTAACTTGGAAACTAATGGAAATTCATCATTTTTAAGAAAGTCACAATTTATATGTATCAAAAACTATCTAATCTAATCTAATCTAATCTAATCTAATCTAATCTAATAAATGCAAATAAAAAAAAGCTTTTAATGAGGTTCATATAAAACATTCATGCATGATTGTCAGGACTCAGTTCTGTCCGATCAGGTTGGGTTAGTTTAATTTTTATGCCTTTGTGTTTCCATCTTTTTGGTTTGTTTATTTCCCTAAAATACTGCATGTGTCCCCAAACTTCATCTTACGACTCCTGACAGAAAGCAAGACGACCAGTGATTTGCAACAATATTTTTTCTCTCTCAATTTTTTCTATGGATCGTTTGGAGTAAGCGTAACTATTCATTCTCCAGCAAGAAAGAACCTTCGCTTGAGGACCACACTTAACAGTTTCTGGTTACACAGATTTTCCAGACCCCAACTTAAGCTAAATGCCGCCACAAAGGTTAAGCTGGCCGGGATAGGCCCAAGAGCAGACTTTGTGACCTATGTAAAATAGGTTTTGGTAAACAATGGATCGCCATGCACCCTGGGCTTAGCAGATGGATGCAAATGTGGAATGCAGTGAGCCAGAACCTGTTCACGTCATGCCTGCCAAGTCGTAGCCTGCTCACGTCATGCCCTCTAAGCCGAAGACTGTTTATGTCATGTCTTCTAAGTCATAGCCTGCTCACTTCATGCCCTCTAAGCCAAAGACTGTTTATGTCATGTTTTCTAAGTCGTAGCCTGCTCACGTCATGCCCTCTAAACCAGAGACTGGTCATGTCATGCCTTCTAAGTCGTAGCCTGCATACGTCATGCCCTCTAAGACAGAACCTGGCCACATCATGCCTGCTAAGTCGTAGCCTGCTGACTTCATTCCCTCTAAGGCAGAACCTGCCCATGCCATGCCTGCTAAGATGTAGCTTGCTCAAGTCATGCCCTCTAAGCCAGAGACTCTTCTTGTCATGTCTTCTAAGCCATAGCCTGTTCATGCCATGCCTGCTAAGCCAGAGACAGCTCAGGTCGAGCCTGCCTAGCCAAAGACAAAGCACGCCATGTCAGCTATGCCAGAGACTGATCATTCTTTATCTGCCATGGTTTTAAAAACGATTACCTATTATACTTTTAAGGATTGTAGCTTAGCTTGAGTGGTACTTTAGACATTTCCTAGACATAAACCCATAGCGATGAAATTTGAGTACTTTTTGCCATTTCTATTAAAGAATTTGAAGTTTTTCTAATGCAACTTGAAGTACATGGGACCCCATTTAACTAATATACAATATTCAGTGTTTAACATGAATCCAATAATCTAGACTATGCGTTGTTCTGTCAGTTTAGCGCACGTTGCCTGTTTTGCCCTCGATTTTGTCTGTTCTAACTTGAAACTTTTACTTGTTTTTTTTGCATATTTATAGTTTTATAGTGTAAACTAGTCAGAGTCCTGGCCTTTTCATCCTTATCGTGCACTTTCTCTGTAAACTCCCCAGCATTAATCAGAGGTAGTGTGTGCTGTTAACATGTTCGATAAAACGTAATTATGTAAAAGTGAATTTATCAGCCTGTTTGACTGAGCGGTGTGTGCTGTTACTGTTGAAGAATGCTACTAAAAAGGTCATGTGAAACCGCACACACACACAGACTCAGAAACAAATGAGATGAAGCAGCTTTAAATGTGTTACAGGAGCCCAACTGGTGATAACAACTGACCTTTACACTTCACATTCACTAAACTGCTGGCAAAAGGTGGAACAAAGAGGGGAGGGAGAGGGAGTTAGAGAAAGAGAAACAGGGGAACGGGATGAATAAATGATAATAATGAATAAGCAGGAAAAAAAATTAATTGGAACGAGCCAAAAAAAAAAAAAATTAAAATAGCCTCACAGTAAATGTAAGTATAAAACAAAAGAGAATGAAAAAACAAGATAAAACCTCAAGGATTAATATTTCACTCACTTATTAGCATCCTCTCACTTTCATTCAGTTGCTGACTCACTCACTCATTCACTAGCTTGCTTGCTCACTTGTTGACTCCTTTCGTTTACATTTACAGCATTTGGCAGACGCTCTTGTTCAAAGCGACGTACAAAAGTGCTTTAAGTCACATCATTAAACAGCTCAATACTGATACATTAGTTCACAAATCGGTATAACAACAACGAAAAGCTGTTGAAAGAGTAGCATTTTTTTAATGTCAAGAGCTGGGTATTTAAGAAAGAGGTGGGTTTTCAAACGTCTCTTGAAGACAGCCAGTGACTCTGCTGTTCTGACATTGATGGGAAGTTTATTTCACCATCTTGGTGCCAAAACAGAGAAAAGTTCTGAGGCAGACCTAACTTATGTCCCAGGGAATGGTGGAACAGGTCGAGCAGCAGTGGAGCTGGTTAGGTTGAAACAACTCATGCAGCTGCATTCTGAATCATCTGCAAAGAAAGAATTGCACTTAGAGGTAGGCCTGCCAGGAGCAAGTTGCAGTAGTCTAGTTTAGAAATTACAAGAGACTGCACAAGCAACTGAGTGGCCTGAGTAGTTAAGAATGGTCGAATCCTCCGGATGTTATGGAGGATAAACCTGCAGGATCATGTTATGTTGGCAACATGTAAGGAAAAGGATAATTAATTGTCCATAGTTACCCCAAGGTTGCGAGCACTGGTCGAAAAGGAGATCAGCGAATTGTCCAGGGTGATTGCAAGATCTTGGCATGGGATCTTTCCTTACCCTTCCCTTACCCACTTCCTCAATCCTTTACTCAGACATTCCCTTACTCTCTCCTTTCTTTCATCCTTACACATTTACTCACTCACTCACTCCCACAATTAGTCACTAACCAACACACTCACGGACACGTTCTCTCGTACTGCTCTACTGACCCAAACACTTAATAATAAATGTCTGCATTAATAATGGGCAAATTAAATCAAGCCACTTTACCCCCTACACCTTCTACACTTTTACCAAACATCTACACCCAGAAAAACAGTAAATTATTCAGTTTTAGGATCAACAGTTTAAGCACACTTAGCTAATTAGTCCTTTATGGCATTAAGTGGAATTTACTAAGTGTGGAAGCCACATTTAGGCAACAATTCAAACTGTGTTGAAGTGCGGTGGCCCTCAAACGTTAAGAACATTTAATTAGATTTATTTACTGCAAAGTTGCGGTAACTGTTTCAAAAGTTGCCTGGTTTGAAGGTGGCTTGATTCGGCTACCAGTGTGGGTGGTAAGTGTTAAAATTCTAGCTGGGCTAGGTTTGTATTTTGGGGTTAATTGCCATGTGCTAACATCATTACTTTTATGAAAGTGGCTGAATTTTCGAATCACCCTTAAGCACAAACTGTAAAGGTCACAGTCTAGTCTACATTCCAATTTAATTAGCGTCGTAGAAAAAGCCGCCCATTTTGCCATGTGTACAACTTGCTTTATAGCAAACTGTTGCAAGTGGGTGGAAACAAAATCCGGTAGTTGTTGTTTTCAGACAGTGTCAGAGAAAAAACAGTAGGAAAACAAACTAATCAGAATAAATTGAATATCGCAGAAACAAGATGGTGAGAAATGAAGTAATAAAAGCTGGATAAAGAGGTAATGTTTGGGAATAATTACTTTAATTACTAACTGCTGATATTCTAAAAATAAGGATTAGCCAGGAAGGAATACATTTTTTATTTATAATAAATCTGTCAATGCAATAAATTTGCAGCTTTAGCGACTCTCTGAAACTGCAGCCTCCAAACAGCTGCACTGGGCTAAAATTTCCTGCACGCACCTGTGCACTGGGTCTAGTTAGCCAATCACACGCCACCCTATATATATATAAATATATATATATATATATATATATATATATATATATATATATATATATATATATATATATATACACACTACATGTTTGGTAAGAATACATTCAGGGCACTTCCACACCAACCAGAACACACCATGTCTTTACGCAACCCAGGGGCTTTGTGCACAGGGCTATTGTCATGGTGGAACAGTGTTTGAGTCTCAGTCCTAGTGAAAGAATAACAATGCTTTGGGGCAACAGTTTGAAAAAGACATGCTGAAGATCCTCAAATAATTGGCTATATAATGTATATAAAGATACACCCATGACATAAAATATAAGTATATAATGCATTCATATATAGTGAATCATTTCACTAAATCTCCTCTGTACTTTTGCATTCACTTTCTTTTTAGTTTTTTAGTTTTCAGAGCTGGATATGGATTTGGAGCTAAGCCTCCGTATGGTTTCAAATAGACATTCTTGCCAGAACTGTCAAGCTGATTGGCCCTGGCCTGAACCTGACTCTATTAACAAACCAATCAAACAAATGATGGCAGCGAGCATTAGAGAAAGAATAGCATGGGCCTTCACAGAACACAGGTGGTACGGACAAGTCAGGTAACCTTAAATTCTATAGCCCTTTCAACAATCAGGATTGTTTTAAAGCAGCTTCACAGAATACATTCAGAAAAGATATCATTAAACACTCATTAAAACACTTAATTTAATTAATATCTGTAAATTAAGAGACCCTAATTAAGCAAGCCAGAGGAGACAGCAGCAAGGAACCAAAACTCCATCGGTGACAGAATGGAGAAAAAAACCTTGGGAGAAACCAGGCTCAGTCGGGGGGTCAGGTCCTCTCTGACCAGATAAACCAGTAGGTTATTCCATGCTGCAGTAAAGTTTCCGTGGTCTTGTCCGGTTGTTGCAGCCTGATAATCCTTTAACGGATTTGACTAATGAAAATTTGTGTATTATGTGTAGGCCAGGTTAAAGGGTTTATAGGGGTTAAAGGGCATTAATGCTGCAGAACTTATAGGAACCCATATTGATTTCAGATTAGTAGTGCAACTAAATTATCAAATACAGGACGAGTCCTGGTGGCAACCCGATAAGTAATGAATTTGCCTAATTTAGGAGTGACAGGGCACATTTTTATTTAGGAAATGCAGTGGAGTAAAAATAAAAGTTGACATTACAATATTTAAAAACTCAAGTAATGTATTGATTTTGCTCAAAAAGTTTTACACGCTGGATTGAAACGTGACAAAAATGCACGTGCGGTGGTCCTCCTTGTCTGGAGGTCGCTAATTGCACTAAAGCTGCCTGGTTGGTAACCTCGGCAAAGAAGTATAAAAACGCTGCTTGCCGACAGACAGCAGAAGACTGAGACGAACAACGTGCAGCCACGGCAACGGCTCACTAATGAATTCTTGCCTTTCAAAGCCTCACAGATTTGTCAGCTGATCACGGCAGCTCTGCCAGGCTTTACCCATAACCGAATAAATCCACACTTTCTTTATAACTGTGAAGAAGACATTGGAGAAGAATCTATTTTGCGACGAATGGCTTTATTAAATACAGAAGGGCAGTTCATAAACGTTGTCGGGGAGAAGGCAGAAGTCGGTACACAGTAATTCAAAAACGCAAGGGCAGAAAACAGAAACAGGAGCGGAGCAAAGATCAAAACCATAAAAGCAATGAGAGAACATGAACGCTTGGTACGTAGGCAAAAGAGCAAAAAATGTGTTGGTTCAGTGGTTAAGGTGTTGGACTGATACCAGAAAGTCTGGGGTTTGATTCCCAGCACCGCCAAGCCACCACTGCTGGGCCCCTTGAGCAAGGCTCTCAACCCAAAATTGCTCAGTTGTATAAAAGAGATAAATGTAATGTTTAGTTAATGTGTTAATGCGAATGTAATGTAAAAGCACTCGTTATCCGGTGAAGGCGCCCTCTGGTGGTGGGAGGGCGTAACTGTTACAATAACCTTTTTTATTTCTGTTCCTACAGCAAATAAAAACCTTTTTTGTGGCGGTTTTGTGTCAAATGTCGGAAAATTACAAGGAATGAGTTAGTAAAAAAAGTAACACAATGAAGTCTTAAAAAATACAATACTATATATGTTGGATGTTAAAAGAAAAGGCATGTGCAGATGTGATTACATTCGATTCATCTACTACTTAACGAAGACTGTGCGGGGCAATAAATCATATTAAACGGAATCAATCAGGGTTTACTGTTATACAAACTTTGCTCTCAGGTCTGGAACTGAGAAGTAGGACACTGAAAACATGAACAGAAAAGTTAATCACCATCCGGAGATGGATTGTTGGTGGATGTGTGTATGTGCTGAGGTAAATCCGAAAGAAGGAGAACAGGATACCTCATTTATTTATCTTGCACTCCAAGAACAGAAACATCAGCAACAAATTTCTCATGACTCTGCAGGCTGCTTCTGTCTTTTCAGCTCCGCTCAATATCTCGATATTAACGTTGTCTCTAAACACAACCCACATGACAGCGCCTAAGTAATCTAGAGAGCTGTATGTGTGTGAAGGAGAGAGAAAGAACAAAACAAACCACAACGGGTTCTTTTAATAGTTTCCCCAGAGGTTTGTTTTTCTGTTTGTTGGTGGTTGATTTGCCAACCTTATTTTTTATTTTGTGATTTTTTTTTTTTACTTACAAATTGTTGTTACTGCTTTAAAAACGGTTTACTAACCACTTTTCACTTTATTCAAGTTATCAAACTAAAGATGCAGCAGATTTCCAGAAGATGTTTGTGGGATGGTGGTGGGAAGTGGTTCACTGTTTAAAGCAAAGCAGATACTTCGGTTAATATGACAGCTCATGTGAAGTCAAAACCCCGGAGTTTTTAGGGCATCTTTCCCTGCAGGGCTTGTTATGATTCATTATCAAGGGACCAATGTGTGTCATTAGTGACACAAAACAATCTTCACACCAATATATCACCCCAAAACATGTGTGAAACTTTGGCGTGAGGTGCTGATTCAGTAAGACTGCTTTTTGTTTTTTACGTTTTTTTACCTCAGAGTGTGCCAATAAGCATGCAATGAAACATATTTTATAAAATAAGCCTGTTAAAGCACATTTTAGGTTTCTTCTGTGGTCTAAGTCAAAATCCTAAGACACAAGCTACAGCAAAATGCTGTGGGAGTGCCCTTTGGTCTGAACCACGTGTGCAATCTGTTTCATCCTGTGACATTAGCGACCAGGAAGTAATGCTATATAAACATGTGTCGCATCGTGCTGCTCTATGCTAAACTTCTTTTCTTTACTCCAGCAGGTGTGTGTGTGTGTGTGTGTGTGTGTGTGTGTGGTGTGTGTGTGATTGAATAAAAATATGTCTGTGAGACTTCACATTTTTCCCGTATCTCCACACAAAGCCATGCTGCAGGCATAACAGGCCAAGGTATTAAAAGACCTGGATGAAGGGAGCGAAGTATAAGAAGAACTGTCATAGGACAGATCTGTCCCTCCAGGCCACCAAGAGACGGCCAGGGCAGTTGGCTGATCCATGGCAGCTATGGTTGCTACGGAGAGGCACATCTAGTTAAGCCTGTCCGGGATTAAGTACAAGGACAGGGTTTTTTTTTTCTGGATGCCCCCATCACCCCAGCAGGCCCTTTCGGTGACGCCATACAACCTGTTGTCAAGAGGTTTCAGTAGGCGAAAACACGATCGGCAGCATTACATCAGTACCTGCCTCGCAATTGCAGGTCTAAGGGATGCCAGGCAGAAATACCATACCAAGTTTTGCTACTTGCACTCCTCTGAGAGTGGAGGTGGCGAGGCAGCGGTCTCAACCAGGGGTGTTTGGGAAGAAGGTGAATCTGAGAACATCATTCTTTTAAAAAAAAAGGCTTGCAGAAAGAGGTCCTGATGCCAAGAGTGTTGGACCTCAATCAATTGCAAATCTTGCAGTTTTAGTGTAGTCCTTCTCCACTGCCAGAATTCTGACAGTGTAGTTAAGACTAACAGTGTCTTTAAGATACAGTCACTTCAATGACAGACTGGTTTCAATGTAAGGGTTACAAACCCAGTCATACCGGTTCCAACTATGCTGCTCAAGAAAATACGTATTGAAATGTGCTTGCAGGACTTGCAGATTGAAAGTTATTTCTTTTTTGTAACATCCCAGTTAAAATAATTTTCCATGAGAAATGTTTCCAAGGTTGGAAACATATCCCACATTAACCTGCCCTCTCCATCTCTCCAGCTGCCTGACAGACCCCATAATTTAATCAGACATTGTTGGTAGGTTTGAATTCATGCCCTGAAGAGATTAATTAAGCGAATCAAATCTATAAAAAAAAAATTCCACACAAGTATACAAGATCCGTGAGCCACTTTGGGTCGGTAAAATATTTTGCGATAAAAGATCAAGTAGAAAGTCAAGTGGAAAAAGCCTCAGTTTGTCACGCGATGAAAATATCCTCTGAAGTACTTTCCCTCTGGAGAGCCATCAACCCCATTTCTTCGCACAACTAGCCAAACTGTCTTGATTTTTTTAGGCCGAGTCTAAGATATACAATTTGTGTTGCTGTTTGAAGCACTGCATTCAACTCAGCAAGAAGAATTTTTGTTGCAAAAAGCTTCTTTACGAATCATACAGTGGGTGAAATGAACGTGCGGAGCTGCTTTAAGAACCAAAGCAGGGAGTCCCTAACATTGAACATGTTCCCTAACATTGATCCCACTCCCACCATTCACACACCAAAACAGCTGTCCCAACAAAGACTAGGTTTTATTTCATTGTGTCAAGGTGTTGCTTTTCCACGCCCATTCAGTCTACGTATATAAACCCCTGTGTTTTAGTCCGTGGTTCAGGAGGAAAGGAGTTGCTGACCCACCCATTTCAGGAGATTCGCTACTTAAAAATAAAGAGCTCTGGAGCGCATGTTGGCTTAGCGATTATGTACATTTACAGCATTTGGCAGATGTTTATATCCAGAGTGACTTACATTTATCTCTTTTATATAATTAAGCAATTAGGGGTCAAGGGCCTTGCTCAGGGACCCAGCAGTGGTAACTTGGTAGTGCTAGGAATCAGTTTCCGTTTTTTTTTTTTTGCGTTTGGACAGATGAGGAAAGCTGCACTGGTAGGACATTTACTTCTTGCCCGACGGTTACTAATTGAAGTCCTGTCTTCATTTCGCTTTCTTTGTTGGTTACTCCAAATCAATTCATACCAAACATTTAACCCACCCGACTAATCAAACCTGTGACTAATTAACAATATCGCCTTCAGCAGCTTAAACAACTTAATGGAAAAGCATCTAATTTAAACTTTAAAAATATTTGCTTCACGTTAGGATGGAAACCCATCTTATATCTGGACAAGGATGTTCAAAAACACATATGGATGTAATACACAGGTGTTCCAGTACTTTTGATCAAACAGTGTATGAGGTGACATTTTTTCTGTTATAGTAAAACTGTGTTTAACTCGGAAAAAGGTAACATCATTTTAAGAGAGGTTGAGAAAATGAAAAGCTGAAATTGAAAGCATGTTTATTTCTTAGTGCTGAATGCTTTTCACACATCATTTTTTCCCCATTATTTGGTTTAACCTTGGATTTAAAAAGGAATGACGGTTAACACTCAAAGCAACAGCAAATAAAAAAGAAATATAATAGAGAAAGCCAGAAAGACAGAATAGAAAATAAAACAGCATTGATATCTGATTTACATTGCAGGTCCGGTCCTGTGATGGACTGGCGACCTGTCCAGGGTGTACCCCTCCTGGCTTTCGCCCCTTTTAAAGACATCTGGGATAGACTCGAGCAGATCCTTGTGACCCTGAATTAGAGAATATGTGGGTATAGAAGATGAATGAATGAATGAAGGATTTAATCTTAGGGCAGCATGCTGGCTTGGTGCTTAGCACTGTTGCCTCACAGCAAGAAGGCCTGGATTTGATTCCTGGGCGGGGGTCCTTCAGTGTGGAGTTTGCATATTCACCCTGTGCTTTCTTGGGTTTACTCGGAGTACTCCAGTTTTCTCCCACAGTCCAAAAACATGTATGTTAGGTTAATTGGTGATTCTAAATTGCCCTTGGAAGTTTAGAATCAGTTGTGGCTCTGTGATGGATTGGCGACCTGTCCAGGGTGTCCCTCTCCTGCCTTTCTCCCTTTCAGAGACGGCTAGGATAGATCCCCGTGACCACGAACTAGGAAATATGCGGGTATAGAAGATGAATCAATGAATGATTTAATCAGTAAAAAGGGACCTAATATTGATTACTCATTATTGTCAATAAAAAAAAAATTGTAACAAAGCCTGCTTAAAATAGTGTTTCACAGTGTGTGCGTATTTGAGGGATTTGGCACAGATGCAAGGGTCACAACAGAAGGGGCTGTGTTTTTTAGTGCAGAATCGAACAGATGGAAAATTGCAGCATGCCTGTGGATCGCTTCTTCCAGACATTTATCGAGGCATTAAAACATGATCACATTGAGATAAAGCCATTTAATAGATTCATGAGATAGCAAGTCCAGAGCTTTTATTTTGCCTCACTACTTTTTCAGTTCAGCGTCATCATTATTCCCTAATCTCTTTCAGCACCTGTCTGTCTGATTGCTGTTACCGCCTCTGGATTGTCTGCTTCGTGTAATTCAATTCGGTTTCTCAATGAGACAGGCAAGGAATAATGTCAAAGCATGGTGTATAAAAGCAATCCGTGCTCCATCGTCGTCTTTATAGTGATAATAAGATGTAACTTCCTGGAAAGGTGGGTTTCGAGGCGTAGTCGATTATCAGGTGTAGTCGAGTCTATGCTGGAATTTCATTTATATATCCAACAGGTACAATTAGAATCAACGTTCATGATCTTCATTACAAAGTAATCTTTGGTGTTTTGTGTGTTCTAACTGGTACATTTACATATTCAGCATTTTGGCAGATGTCTTAATCCAGAGCGACTTACATTTATCTCATTAATACAACTGAGCAATTAGGGGTTAAGGGCCTTGTTCAGGGGTCCAGCAGTGGTAGCTGGGAATCAAATCCTACAATCTTTGGGTTGGTAGTCCAACACATTAACCATGAGCCACTACTTTCCTCCACTAGTAACTTTGCTGCAGCATGGAATAACCTGCTGATTTATCTGGCCAGAGGTGAGCCTGGTTTCTCCCAAGGTTTTTTTCCATTTTGTCACTAATGGAGTTTTGGTTCCTTGCTTTTGTCCTGACTACTGGATTTTTTTCTAATTTCTGTATTGATTTGATTCGTTACAGCTTATTGTAGCTGTCTTTACTTCTTATCCAGTATGTGCTATAAAGCTTCGTTAGCCAAGTTGTTTAATTCAACCTGATCTGACCTACACCTGCTGAAACATCCAATTTATTTCGAAGAAACCGATTAATCCAGAGAAGTGGTAGCACAACGATTAAGGTGTTGGACGATCCAGGTTCTTTTCCCAGCACCACCAAGTTGCCACTGCTGGGCCCCTGAGCAAGACCCTTAACCCCCCCTCGGTTGTATTAAAGAGATAATTGTAAGTTTCTCTAGATAAGATTGTTTCTTTTTTTACACCTATAATAACCAACACGCCTCTGGAAATGCTTTTCACTAGATCTTGTCATGTGACTTAAGAGTTTTCTATTAAGCCACAATAGCTGTAATGATTTTTGGCAGTCATTATGGGATGTTTTGAACCAAATGCTGACGCAAACGTGTCATACTGGAGCAAGTGTGGAATGTAGCGGCGGAGGGCGAACTCTGAGCAGCTGTGTGCTGAGAGTGACGGACGGCTTGTTTACAGCAGATACAAATGCCTGACAGCAGAGATGTTAAGAAACTGGCAGCAACTTTGCACACACACACACACACACACGAGGATTGCGCCATATTTCTTCACAGTGAGAAACTGTGTTACAGATGTCCATCAGCCACAGGAGGAAAGTCCATCATTTGGCACACATTGAGACGGCACATGGCTTCGGTTTAAGGAATGAAATAAACAACATAAAAAACCCCGACACAAATTCTTACATCAATTTTCAAGTCCACCTTTGTTGGATCCAAGTCAAGTCAAAGTCCAAAGTTGTTAAAACAAGTCCATGTTTAAAGAGGTTTAAGTTAAAGTCAAGTACAAGTCTAGATTAATAAGGACAGAGACAGACTAAAAGTGTCCAAACATGAATGAACAAATACAGACATTAAAAGCAACTTTATTAAGGACATAACGAATAAACATCACTAAAATTAGCTTTCTACCGTAAAATTCATTTATTCATCTTCTATACTAATTCGGGGTCACAGGGATCCGCTGGAGTCAATCCCATCTGTTTTTGAAAGGGCGAAAGGCAGGAGGGGGACACCCTGGACAGGTCGCCAGTCCATCACAGGGCCACACACTCACACTCACTCCTATGGGCAATTTAAAATCAGCAATCAATCTAACATACATGTTTTTGGACTGTGGGAGGAAACCGGAGAACCCGGAATAAACCCACACAAGCAATGACCCCTGCCCGAAAATACCAATAGACAATAGAAAAACATCTTGTGTCCAGATTTGTTTGCTACAACACTAGACCCCGACAGCTTTTTAATGAACTCGCTATACAATTGCAATTTGTAGCGCAGTGGATTAAGCTGTTCTGATGGTAACAATTAATTCAGATATTTATAAATGCATTAATTATACATTTCTAATTAGTTTCTCCCACTGCACATTTTTTTTCGCTCTCTTAGTGCACAGTGGCATTGTCATCTGGCAACAGCTTGGTTTCAGTAAAGGTAGACCTACCGGGTGCTAAGACATTTAACAAATCTGTTCTTCCATCTTTGTGTCTAACATGCATTCATATCTCATTTATAGAATTAAACGGTTAAGGGCCTTGCTTAAGGGCCCAGCAGTGGCAGCTGGGGACTCAAACTTATTTTGCAAGCTTTTTAGAAGTAACATAACACCTTACTCATTAAGCTACGTCTTCACTCATCAAAAGACAGCATGAGTTTTATTTTATTTTTATGCAAGAATGCTATTAGGATTCAACCAAATGCTACTGATGTGTAAAGATGTTTATAAGCTGCTGGTACCCTTAAGCCGCACATTATTTATTATCAGATTGCTTCAGTTTAGCACTCAAGAAACAAACTTGTCTCAGTTGATTGATGACATGGATTGTAAAGGGAAAACGGTTTACATTTAATTTAGGCAAACTCGCTCATTAGTAGCCTTATTGCTTGTCTGGTAGTCGTTATTGTCACCGGCAGAACATTTCTAACATCAATCTTTTCCTTTCACTATCATCACTATCAATTCTATGATGGATGAATGTTATTGACCAGAGCCTCTACAGGGACAATTTTCATTACTTGCGTTTAACAGACCCTCTTATCCACAGCAACTTATTTTCATTCAATTATTTATCTTTTATACCCGCTTATTCCCTGATTTGGGGTCACAGGGATCTGCTGGAGTCTATCCCATCCGTCTCTGAAAGGGACAGATCGCCAATCCATCACAGGGCCACAATCACTCACTCTTAGGGGCAATTTAGAATCACCAATCAATCTAACATACATGTTTTTGGACTGTGGGAGAAAACCGGAAAACCCGTAGTAAATCCACGCAAGCACAGGAAGACCATGCAAACTCCACCCAGAAAGAACCCTGCAGGGGAATCAAACCCAGGGCCTTCTTGCTATGAGGCAACAGCAAGCATTTTTTTATGAACAGTTGAGTGTTAAGAGCCTTACTTAGTGGCCCAGTGGTGGCAACATAATCTTCTGACCAGCAGTCCAACACCTTGATCACTAAACTACCACTTTCACAAGACGCTCTTTTGTGGTGTGAAGGGGAACAAATCACTGTAATTACAACTTGTTAGCTTGGTGATGCTGGAAATTGAACCCATTCGCATGTGTGTTTTTGTGGACAAGGAACCATTTTTTTTTTTAATTTTATGTGCTCTTTAGCAATTTTGTATGTCTCGTTTTTAGATGCAAAACTTAAGGTCTGTTATTATGGTTTTATTTGTTTGTGATTAAATAAAATCTCAGATTCCATGCTCTGTCAATATGATTGTATAATTCAAATAATGAATATTAATGCGAGACTCCCACGCAACAGACGAGAGTGTTTATGTGTGTATACAAGTGTGCAATGTTTTTGGGTCAAAATGATGAAGCAGGTTCACAAAGCTGGTTCAATTTTATTAACTTAAAACAAGTGTGTCCAAACTCAGCCCTGGAGGGTCAGGGTGTCCTGCAAAGTTTGGGAACAACTTGCCTCAACACACCCACCTGTAAGTTTGAAGTCTACCTAGCAAAATCCTGATTAGTTGGTTCAGGTGTGTTTGATTAGGGTTCGAGTTAAACTCTGCAGGACACCCCGACCTTCCAGGACCGAGTTTGGACACCCCTGCTTTAAAAGGACCATGCGATCTCCAGCACATATAGCTCCAGCACAGAGTGTGTGCGATCACACTTGCCCAACAGTGGCAACATTGGCACCTACAACTACATTTACATTTATGATATCTGGCCGACGCCCTTCTACTTACATTTATCTCATTTGTACAACTGAACAATTGAGGTTTGAGGGCCTTGATCAGGGTCCCAACAGTGGTGCCTTGGTAAAGCTGGGAGTTAAACCCACAATTTTTGGGTTGGTAGTCCAACATCTTAACTGTGAGTCACCACTTCCCAGCAACTAGGGCTGAAAACTGATGGAAGTACCAAGAGACAACCCATAAAACATAAAAAAAAAAAAACCATGCAAAATCTTTTGTTGTCTGAATGAGTTATCATTCTGGCGAATTTGAGCTTTTCCAAGTAACATAAGTTGTAATAAGAAGCAAAAACATTTTAAGAATTTGTTCTTTTTTGTACAGTTCATCCAGTTCATCAGTCGTCCTGCTAAAGGAAATCCAGTGTGCAGGATCTAGTTCCACTGAAGTTACTCAGAAAAGCAAATGCCTCTGGCACATAAGCTTAAAAGGGTATTTGGCGGAGTGGCATTTTAAGAGGTGAAGTGCTTTGTGGTTTAGAGTTTGAGAAAGAAAGAATAAACGTTAGTGTATAGTCATTTATTTCTCTCCTATAAGCCCCTGTGTTTTCTCTTTATTACTTGCTGAATGACAGGGAAAAGAAGAAATAAGTAATTAAACCACATGCATAACATCATTTTATGCACCGATGTCAGTATGCAACAGCTGGGAACGTCTCTTTGCTCCGTCGCTGCAGTGATTAAGTTGTGTGAAATACAGATGTTTCGGCAGTGAATCCATAATTACTCTTTATAGATTATAAAAATACTTAAAATGTAAATATATTTTTCCTTGCTAGGTTTAAGTGTTAACTCCAGGAAATTTCAATAAACAATTCGCATTAACGCGAGCCGGTGTGTGTCTTAATTCACATGCATGGATATGCCCACATTAAGAAAATTTTATGTTTATAACTGGAAGACATCAGGTGGGAAAGAATATTGGCACTTTATATGTTTTATAAGTTGTAGGATTAAATTGTGGGAAAGTGGTAGTGCAGTTGGACTACCAACTTGAGGACCTGGGTTCAATTCCCAGCCCCACCAAGCCACCACCTCTGGGCCGCTGAGCAAGGCCCTATTCCCTGAGCAAGGAACATTGTAAGTCGCTCTGCATAAGGGTGTCTGCTAAATGCTGCAAATGTAAAGGTAAGTGTAGTGGAAGTGCAGTGGTTAAGATGTTGGACTGCTTATTGGAAGATTAGGGTTTGATTTCCAGCACCACCAGGTTACCAGTGTTGGGCCCCTGAGCAAGGCTCTTAACCTTCAATCACTTAGTTATATAAAATAGATCAAATGTAAGGCACTCTCAATAAGAGCATCTGTCAAAATTCTGTCGATGTAGGTTAGGATGCAAATGCTGTATTTTATTCGAGAAATAACCAATGAGAAGACAAACAAGATTGTAGGTTTGATTCCCAGCTCCACCAAGCTACCACCATTGGGCCCCTGAGCAAGGTCCTTAACCCCTAATTGCTCAGTTGTGTAAATGAGATACACAACAAAAACATAACAAAAAATTAACAAAAAAAAAAAAACACTTAAACCTTACACGTTTTTTGACAGATTTAGTTAAATGCGATAGCGGGACTAGATCTTGTAAAAGCTATTCATACAGTTGAATGGGGGGGCATCTATTAACCTGCCACTACTGGTAATAAAGATAAAAAAAAAAGTTCCGTTTTTTTTCCCAGTAATTATACAAACTTCATATTTCATCTTTTTATCCCAGTGAATGAAGCTGTGACATCAGCCAGTAAAAACAAAATGGATACTTGTAAAGACTCTGGACTGCCTTGCTTGCCGGGTGTGTGGCCCCACCTAGCCACCGGAGGGCAACAGCAGGACTTTGTGTTCATGTAGTAGTCCATGTGCTCAATGTTTGTTTATGTCTTCAGGTGTGTCATGTCTTCATTGGTTTATTTAGATTACATGTTTCTTATTGTGTTCAGGTGTGTCTCGTTTAATTGATTGTTTTCCCCCAGTAGGTTATGTATTTATACCCCATGTTTCAGTCTGTCTTGGTTTTGCTTTGTTGCGTGTCACGATTGAGGATTATGTCAAGGCTCAAGGGTCTTATCTGTATGGTTTTTTTCGGGTCTCAATTGAGATACTTTGATTTGCACGCGGTATCAAGGACAAAAAAAAAAATTCACTGGCTTTGAATAAATAAGAAGATTTAAAAAGTAATTTTGCCTCTCAAGGGTCTGGAATTCAAACTGTTTAATGAGACAGAAAACTGAATTGTAGCTGAAAACTTGTGTCTGTAAGAATTGTTTGAAAAAATGACCTTGCATTAAAAACAAAAAACATCAGCTGGAGATGGAATTTCTTTTAAATGTAATTGTCTTTATTTTGTCACATACTTTTTACAGCTCAGTGAAAGTCTTTTTTTGCATATCCCATCTTAGTAAGTTGGGGGACAGAGTGCAGGGTCAGCCATGATACAGCGCCCCTGAAGCAGAAAGGGTTAAGGGTCTTGCTTAAGGACCCAACAGTGGTTGGCTTGCCAGTGGTGGGGCTTGAACCCAGGTGTTGCTGGTCTTCAGATCAACAGCTGACCATGGTGGGGCTTGAACCCAGATCAGCGACTCAGCGCCTTAACCATTTAAGCCCACAAATTCGTGATCCTATGTACAGTATGTGGACTTTTAAATCTATTCCAACAACCAATAAATATTCATATAAATCCGTGATTTAAATTATAACGATCGTCAGAACTACTGATAAAGAAAGGAAATCATCCTTTAAACAACCGGAAACAGAAAACACAACAGCGCTGTTATATAACTAATGAAGAATGTTACAACCCGGTGTGCAAACCAGCAAACAAGGCGCCAGACTTGAGTCTCACTTCTGCGAGCTTCCTTTCAGCAGGAAAAGGTCGTGACTCCAATATCATACAGAGCCATTATGTGGGAAGGCTGTTAGTCCGAGGCGCAGAAAGGTGTTGCGTGCGTGTGTGTGAGCGTGTACAAATGCAGCCCAGCATGATGGACAGAGTTTATCAAATGTCACCCTGTCATTTCACAGTGTGACAGCGAAGCAGTAAAAGTTGAAAGAACAAATCAAAACAAAAAAAAAAAAAAGACGATCAGAAAGATGGCACAGCGCTCTGTGTTACAGATAACGTGCGGTGGTGACTTGACTTTCTCTTATCAATGTCGTGACGGCGTATAAATAGAAACGGCCTAGTGAGAAAAGACTTTCTGCAGCATAATAGAGTTGTCGACCATTATAATAGACATGATATAAAAAAATATATACTAGTCAATAATTAAACCTTTGGTGGATTTCATTAAAGTTGTCCTAAAACCAAAACAAAACATGTTCGTGTCTCAGTAAGAAGGTCCCAGGTTCAATTCCCCTGGAATAGACTCCAGCAGATCCCTGTGACCCTAAATTAGGGAATAAGCAGGTATAGAAGATTAATACAAGGAAAGTTAACACACTGGAATCAAATAATTAAAGAACAAAACTAAAACATGACCATGAATATAATCATTTATACAAGAAAACTTAAAATAGTTTGTGATATAAAAAAAAAGAATGAGCAGAGATGAAACTTACACATTGTTAGAAGTAATAAAGAAAGGGCTCGGGTGTTATTATATCCACAGGGAAAAAAAAAATGGATCGGAAGTTGTTGAAAGACCAGGAAGACAAAACTGTTATGAGAACCGATTTTTTTTTTTAGCATAGATATAAGCTCCACTGACCCGAAGCTACAATTTACATTACATTAGATCATTCCAATATGTTGTAATTAACAATAACATGTGGTGTCACTAGGGCAGCATGGTGGCTCAGTGGTTAGCACTGTTGCCTTATAGCAAGAAGGTCCCGGGTTCGTTTCCCGTTTCTGTGTGCAGTTTGCATGGGTTTACTCCGGGTTCTCCGGTTTCCCCCTACAGTCCAAAAATAAGTGTGTTACTCACATGTATGCGAGTGGCCCTGTGATGGACTGGCGACCTGTCCTGGGTTTACCTCCCCTGCCTTTCGCCCTTTCAGAGACAGCTGGAATAGACACCAGACTCCTGACACCAGTTACCCTGAATTAGGAAATAAGCAGGTATAGAAAATGAATGGATGCAGGGTCACCCAGATAAAGAGGAGTTCCCTATTGAGTCTGGTTCCTCTCAAGGTTTCTTCCTACCTCATCTCAGAGACACAGTTGCCTTCGGTTTGCTTTATACTTTATATCGTTACTGCATTCTGTGTAAAGCTGCTTTCAGACAATGTCTATTGTTAAAAAGCGCAATACAAATCAAATCAAGTTATTGAACAGGGGGGAGATTTCCCCCCGTTTCATTTGTTGCTGAAAAAACTGCCTCCTAAAGAATCCACTAAAAAGTTGTTTTTTGAGTCTTGGACTCAAAAACCTTTATTCTTTAAGGTTTTTTTTGGAAATAAATAGAAAATACTGAAATTTGACAAGACTCAATCCACCTAAATCCTCAACCAGTTGCCCTGTTCAGCAGCTCACAGTATTCCTTATTCATTTTCATTATTAAAAGGTTTCCCTCCTGTAGCATAAAACGTCTATAACTGCAACACGGATCTGCTCACACATTTAGCGAGTGAAATGTGATTTAGAAACAGACAGAACTGTAACACTCTGCTCGCACTGCTTTGCTATTATTGTAAGTGTAAATATGGTCATCAGCGCCCCAGAGATGTTCCACTTTTAAAAGACGTTGCGAGAAAAAAAAAAACGTGCCGCTAATAGTTCACCACTCTGTCAGTATTGGTGTGGTTTGAGCGATCGGATTCATTTATCCTTCTCGAATGCGTTTCCGAGGGTATTTACAACTAGAAAATCCTGCATTAATTGACCAGGTGTAAACAGGCCCTATTATTGCAATGAGATTCTATTGAAAGTTCTAATAAAAGATGGATTCCCACCGAAACCTTATCATAACCTCGGAAACCGAGAAGAAAACATTTTACACAATTTATTTTATGTAGAAAATAAATAAAAAAATTATTTTGATGAAAGCTGTGAGATTTACCCGTCTTTATGGGGACACTCGGGATATCCCTACCAAGATATTACAGTATCCACACACCTGTAATGAAAAAAAAAAAAAAAGCACAATTTTTTGGGCACCTTTACAAGGAGGCACGGAATACCCTCTCTCGCTTGTCAATAAAAGTGACACCAGCCAATCACAGGGTGTCTGGGAGCTCTTTTAAGAAACTTCTTGCTGTGTTACCCTGTCATAAGGTGCAACAGTTGGAACCCAACCTGGCCAGTTGGTGTGTGATTGAGAAATGCTGTATAGTCAGTTGTATTTAGCTACATCAGGCTAAATTTATCCAGGTTGTATTTTCATCCTGCACTTAGTGTTTCTATAAGTTCCGAAAAATAGGAATGAATGAATAAATGAACGAATGAACTAAAATTTAAAAAAATGCTGTTATGAGCACCGTACTATATGGCACTCCAAGGGTGGGCTTAGTAATTTGCTTATGCATGTCTCCTTCCTTGTGATTTTATGCCGATCCCTGGTGACATTTATCCCTGTTTAGTATGCAATGATGAGCCCTCAGATAATCACATTTCATGTGCTCAGTCACAACATTTATTAGAAATGACCTTTGGAGGCAGCAATTAGCCAGAAGGCTTCAGTGTGGCAAAACAAAAGCCGAATTAATAGCATTTAAGTGGATATCAGCCCAGGAGTGTTACTAGTGACACTGATAGTATCATAAGTATAAGTGGATTAATTATAACATGGCGGCATCGTTCATTAAAGCGCTAATGATGCACAAACAGTGATAGAAGCGAGCCGACGTAAAGCACGCAAATCTATTATAAACCTGGAGAACTTTGTAATAAAATAAAATAAAACACTGGATCTCGAATAAATGTTTTATTGTAACACAAAATAGATACTAGGTTGATCATTCATTCATTCATTTATCTTCTATTCCCCGCTTATTCCCTAATTCGGGGTCACAGGGATCTGCTGGAGTCTATCCCAGCCGTCTCTGAAAGGGTGAAAGGCAGGAGGGGGCACCCTGGACAGGTTGCCAGTCCATCAGAGGGCCACACACACACACTCACTCCTATGGGCAATTTAGAATCACCAATCAACCTAACATACATGTTTTTGGACTGTGGGAGGAAACCGGAGAACTCAGCGTAAACCCACGCAAGCACGGGTAGAACATAGAAACTCCCCTTTACTAAAAACAATTACTAAAGAAAAAAAAAAATAGATTTATCAATTCATTTTTATAGCAACATTCAGGCATTTTTCACTACCTGTTGAGAAGGTCAGACCAGCTATTTGTCTGTTTTGGTGCACCCAAGAAGAGTGGGAGGGGGCAGTGGTGGCTCAAATAGTTGACCAGGAAGGAAGACCTGGGTTCAAGCCCCACCACTGCCAGGGTCTCTAAGCAAAAACGCTATTAACTGTAACTTTCAGTCAGTTTAACTACTTCCTTTAGTGTATTCTTAAAAGTCTCTTGGGATAAAAGCTTTTTTTAATAAAAGATCATGTAAATTGAGTCGTTATAATAAAAGGGAAGAGCTTCGGCCATTAGCAGTCAAATTTTTTTTTTTTTAGAATTTAAGAGAAAATGTTCACCTCTACTGTTATCATTGGCTATTTAATTAAAGGAAATGACTTTTTGTTAGACTCATTCGAAAAAAGCAACACTTACGACACTTAAATGATCTGAGAAATGTTGAAAGGACAGATTGATTTTATAGGGTAATTGATCCCAGGTGACACCGGTGGGTACGAATGTGAAGCATTTTACATTTCAGGTGGTTTTTCGAATTTGACTTTAGTTACAGAGCATCTTGTTTGAGTCATATGCTGGTGTTACTAATAGTTATATACTAGTTATAAACAGAGTGTAGTCCATTACATGGCATTGTAAGAAATAACACTAATATATTAGAGCTTTATGAGACGCTGGTAAAACGTTTAATACTGCATACATGAAAATTACCTACTTATTAAAAAAAAAAAATTACAAGCACAGTTAAGATGATTAATGAATATGAGATTCATGCCTGATGTACAGTCTAAAAGTAGTTCTCCATAAGGAATCTGTGCAAGGAGAAGAGCAATGAGGCTGGCGTGTATCTGTCTCACTGTCATTATAACCTCATTAGTGTTGTCCTGACGATTTAATGAGCAGAAGCTGGTCTGCCTCTGGCAACTTAAATTAGTCAACTTATCTGATGTCTGAGACAAACCAGACTGAATGTTTTATCAGACAATCTCTTGACACCTGAGACACAATGCAGGGTTCATTAGATATATAGGCATGTGTAGACCATAGCTACCAATAAAAAAAAACTTTAGATTAAGGACATATGGGGAATATTTATATTGCGCTACCACTTCCCTATATATCTGAAGTGGTAGCCCAATATGTGTATATTCCCTCATTTTATATATATATATATATATGTTATGGTGTTGAACTATTAATTTGAAGATTGGCTTTGATTCCCAGCATCACCTAGCCACCACTTCTGGGCCTCTAAGCAAGGCTCTTAACCACCAGTGGTACCCACACAATACCTCACAACACACATGCTACAAAAGTCTCTTATTCAGAGCGACTTACATTTATGTCTTTATACAACTGAGGGCCTTGCTCAGGGGCCCACAGTGGTGTCGCTGAGAATCAAACCCCGGTCATTCTGGTATCAGTCCAACACCTTAACCACTAAGCCACCACTTTCTATATACACACACACACTAACCAATGGGAACAAGATACATGGACAAGTGGACCACGTGACAGAAACATAATGGAAACAAAAGTCACATGACACAGAACAAGACAGGAAGTGAACAACAGCATGAACAGAAACAGGAAACGAACGCTAACAAACATGAAACACGATATAAACATGAAACACTAAACCCTACAGTTTATCTAAACGTTACCGTAATTAACGTAGATTTCTATTAAATATGTCTGTGCGTTTTTGTGACCCAGCATTACAGGCGGGTGCTACTATAATGTTACTCGGGGAAGATTCCTTGTTTGTAGTCTCGTTTATAACGTCAGCCGATTAAAGGAAAATTAATCTTATTAATGAAGCATAAACAAATGATGAAACAAATAGACTTCATGCAGTCAGTTTCCTACTTTGTCTTGCTAATGTTCATTTTTCAGCATCATATAAAATGTTTGATGAACTAAATGCCACTTTTGGTGGTGATGGTCTATTAAATAAGCTGCCGAATCGTTCAATCAATAAAGATATGAAAATACTGTAAATCCATCACGTTTTTTTCAAAGGCGATAATATGCAAGTGGTTAAGGTGGTCTAGGACTAATACTAGAAAGACTGGGGTTCGATTTACAGCACCACCAAGCTACCACTGCTAGGCCCCTGAGCAAGGCCCTTAACCCCCAATTTCTCAGTTGTATGTAAAAAAAAAAAAAAAGAATTAAATGTAAGTCGCTCTGAATAAGGACGTCTACCAAATGCTGTAACTGTAAATATATTTCTGATCTGATTCTAGTTAGGAGCAGTTTCCTTGAACTGAACCCTAATTACTATAGATGTCCATTGTCCCCAAGCACCGTCCTCACATGACTCTCTCATTTGTTATTTAATTAGTCTCTGATTTCTTGCTCACATTTGCCTTATCTCCTGTTTTGTCAGACACAGCAATACTCCATGCACATTTTCCCCTTAAATCTTTTCCCCTGCACCCCCCCATCCCCATCCCCCACCCCCACATTCTGGCATATCTTTCTCTCAGCCTGAAAGGCCAGAGCACATTAAGCTCTAATGGCTGGATTAGAAGCTTGCCAAGAGCTGTCTGTCCCATTACTTCCTTCTTTCTCAAAGATATATCCTGTAATAACCAGCATTTAGTGAACATTAAAGCACCTGCAGCCTTCCGCTGGCCACATTCGATGTCCGCTGAATGAGCCTGATTACAGAGTGTTATTAGTGCTTTTACAGACTGCACACTTCAGGGACCGGCATAAAATTTCTGGTAGACGGTTTTGAGAAAACAAGGGGAAAGATGAGCGAAAATGTGATTCAAGTAATTAACACCATGTGAGCATTTTAACTCACTTACTTATGGCTGGATGGTGGGGAAGTTATTACTTAAAAATATATAATGTTCTAATGTTATGGAACTTACAGTTTTTTTTAATACTAGACTTTTTTCAGAATATTTACAAACCCTAGAAATAAACTTGATAATCATAACTTCGTAAGTTAATAAAGTAACTAATCGGCATCACATACCATACGTTGTGGGCATGTGTGTTTGAAGACTGGAGTCGAGGTAACGAATTTAAATGCAGAAAAACACCTCAATAATAATAAACAATCACAAATTGTTCTCACTGTTGCCCTCTGGAGGTCTGGTGTGGCAACCTTTTAAACTCAAACCCCTAACCATTATAACTAACGTATAACCAGACTGGCGACACGAGTTGGTTAAACCAAAATAGGTGTATTTACTGAAAACACCAACAAAAGGAAGAAACTTAGCTGACTTGTGCTGGTTCCTGGAGACCAGTGGAGAACACAGGAAATAAAGAGAGGTTTCGTGGATCCAAGAGCTGAGGAACTTGGAGTAGAGGCTACTGGAGCTTGGAACTGGATCAAACAAAAAGGGCAGCTAGGAGCTTAGATAGCTGGAACGTGGCATTGTGCTATGGAGACTATCAAGAATGAGTCTAGTTGGCGCATAATCAAGACCAGACTGTGATAGTGTGGATAGTGCTTTTATATAGAGGATTGAGAGTGACTGGGGAATGAGCTGCAGGTGTGACTAATTAGTATTCAGGAGATTAAGTGAGTTGAGTAGTAGAGGGACCTGGTGAGGAGTTTGGTGTTACCATGACAACACCAGATTCAGTTCTTTGGCACTTTTAACACTCTTCAAAAGCAGTTTTGCAGGAATATAAACATGCCAGATAAAAAATACAAACTATAAAATTGTACATTTTTATATATTAACCCCTAATGTGCCAGCACCTAAGAGGCGACAAGGGTAAAGAAAGAATCGGCGAGATGATAGCAGAAAACTAACAGACGAGACTTAAAGTTGCTGTAGGAAATAGATTTGCAACTATTCAACCACAAGATCATTAGTGTAGTCAGGAAACTGTGCTCCGGGGCAAATGGTAGTCTAGTGGTTAAGGTGTTGGCCTGGTAATTGGAAGATCAGGGTTTGATTCCCACCAAGTGCTACCAAGTTATTAATGCTGGGTCCCTGAGCAAGGCCCTTAAACCTCAGTTGTATAAATGAAATAAATATAAGTCACTCTGTGTCTACCAAGTGCTAGAAATGTAATCAGGGCTTTGTGCAAACAAGACTAGGTTTTCCTGCAAGCTGTCTCTATAGATCTCATAACATTGCACTATCATGCTAAAAATATGTTTGGCCCTTGAAATTCTACAGCATTTTAGACAAATGTGTGCTTCCAATCTCCACCATTTGTAAGAAAAAAGTTTTTTTTTTTTGTAAAGCAAGATTATTTCTTTGGATAACGCTACATGCTGTAGCATTAAGATTTCCCTTCATTAGAATGGAAATGTGTTATGGTCGGAGTGGAATAACTCAAGTGTCCTACACAGAGCCTTGATGTTAACCCTACCGAAGAGCTTTGGAGTAAACTTAAACGCTGGCAGCAACTTAGATGTCATCACCAAACACTGACTGAACTCAATTAGACTTATGTGATTAGACTAGTAAATCCAGTGGCGAATGGTGCATTAGGTACCTGGGCCTTGAGTGGGGATTTACCCGACTGATACACCTCTTAATACCACCACTTTTATAGAAATTATAAATAGTATACAAAAACACAATATAACACGGCGTGGCATTACAGACAGAGAGACATTTCATTTGTTAAGCGTGAAAAGAATTTTTATTGACGCAAGAAACCCGTTAACACACAACTCCAAACCTCTACACTACAACCAAAACTGTACCACATACAACATCTGGAGCTGTTCAGAATCAATATTTATCTAATAACATCACAAAAACATTAAAGATATAAATACCCTTAATAGAGCGATACCAAGCTCCACCAAGCTACCACTGTTGGGCCCCTGAGTAAGGCCCTAAACCCCCAATTGCTTAGTTGTATAAAGAAGATAAATGTAAGTCGCTCTGGATAAGAACGTCTTCCAAATGCTGTAAATGTAAATGTAAATAAAATAAATCAGACATTTTAAGTCAGTGTTACTGGTCGGCTGTGCTGGTCTGGAAGTTGTGAATAAACTCTTTCCCGGACTGAGACAAGCTAATTATCTTCGGGGTGCCGAACTCTCCTCACCATGTATAACTTTTCCGGAAAAGTCCACCCTAAAAAACGTACAATAAAGTCAATGTCCGACACAAAGTTAATTTCTCCTCCTCCGTCAGTCAGTCATTGTGGGCGTTGTCGAACGGGTTCGTCGAAGTTCTAATTTAACTGTACAGATGAGTTTTTGTTTTTGTAAAGAGTATAAAGCAAGAATCATAATAGTGTTGCTCTGTTACACTGTTCTGATGCCTTTACTGGGTTAAATGACCGTAAAAGTCATGCTAAAGTGAGTTCGTTAGCGTTATTTTAACTAGCTGATTACCTGCAAGTGTACTGTCGTTCTACAAACTCTCTGGACGCTCAAATTTTACCAATCAGGAAGTGGTATATCAAAATACTAAACGTTACATTTTTTAGGCTATATTATTAGCACAGTAAAGATATCTTTAGCACAGCAGGAATCCATTCGTCTCTCTCTTTCACAGTGCATTTTCTAGTATCATTCTTTAAAGGGGATCTCGCCCTCCTGCTGTCAGGGAAGCTGTTGTGAGGCTTTCCGAGGATTCCGACCACATGGCTGCTCGCTTATCGGGATTATGCGCTCAAACAGTGACTGACAACCCAACGCAAGACCAGTGTTGTTTTAATAATTAGATATGAACAAACCATTTGACGGGTCTTGCATTGCTTTCTTGAATTTCTATCCCGACATCGAGGAGTCGAGTAATCAGATGATGAAAAAAACAATAATTTTTATGATGGTTTTCAAATGATTATAATTTTTTAGGTTTATTTCAATGAATATAATTTACATCTGATAAAATAATGATATAATGTGAACTCCGACCTGGGATCTACACTGAAGGTTAAATTGATTGGAAGTGAGTGGCGGCTTATTGGTAAAGTGTTGGACTGATACTTTGAAGATCAGGGTTTGATTCCCAGCACCATCAAGTTCCCACTGCTGGGCCCCTGAGCAAGGCCCTAAACCCCCAATTGCTTAGTTGTATAAAGAAGATAAATGTAAGTCGCTTTGGATAAGGGCGTCTGCCAAATGTGCAAACAATTATAGTATTGATGGTTTCTATAATTGAGACGTGATAGTGGTGGTATTAAGAGGTGTATCACCACTGAAGGCCCAGCTACCAAATGCACGGCACGCTATTGATTTACTGTATACGTATAACAGTAAATACTGACAAAATCAGTAGTTAACGAAGTTACATTTAAATTTTATCTTAATACCGCAGTACTTAATTGATTGGAGGAACTACATTGCGTCAGTAAGCGACCATAGCCACACCTTTCAAATTATTGATTTTTCTACTGATTTTTGCATGTGAATATTCAGGTCTACCTTAAACGAGCATAAGCAGGTGGAAATCAGGCTGAACAACAGACAGATAAACAAAAGACCTCAGAGATGCACAGACCCACACACCATCTGTTATTCACCTCATCCAGGTTGCAGCATGTCTGGCAAGGCAGCCTGACTCTACTAAGAGGTTGAAAATGTCTGCCAAAATACTTCTAATGAAAGTAAAGTTTGTAAGTAAACACAATTAAGTACACTAAACAAAAGGGTCAGAGAGCAAAAATTCTTTGACATATTTAGGAATTTTTCAGTAGTTACGTTCTATAATGTCAAACATTGCAATTATAAAATGCTGGACCCAGAAGGTGGGCTGTCACTGAACGTCGAACTTTATTCTAATTTTATTATATATATATATTAAAATTAATAGCAGCACAAGCGTTGATTGTGAGTCTCCACAGTTGATCTCACCTTCATAGCTCAAGGATGCCAGCGCTGCATCTTAAACTTTTCTCTTTAACCTGATGACTGTCTCTTAATTCTTCTTAAAGCTACACCCAAGCACTGATGGCTGACATCCCCTGTAGTGCACACTTCTACATTTTATCTGGAGTCGGTGTAAATGTTAATGAAGTAGACTCAATGTAAGCTAGATGATGAACTTCCTGGATCAAATATTTGAATAAGCTCAGTTTATTAATTAACCTTCCCATGACTGATATATTTTAGATGAAATATTTGTAGTAGACTATACAGCTACTTCTGCTAGTCTGCCGTCTGTTTTCCTGTTTCAGTGATCTCTGTCAAGCAATTACTGATCAAGTCCACATCATTGGCAACAAACCACAAAAGCTTGCATCTCCAAGACTCGTATATTTCTCCAGCATCCTCGTGGCTATACACACTCCTTCAACTTTCCAGTTCTCTCCAGGCCCCATCCACTCCCTGATTTCCTCTTATCCTGTCGCGAGGAACAGGATGAGGGGCCTACCGAGCCAATAAACACAGCCCACTGGGTCAAAGGACGTCCCAGACAGTCTGGCTCCAGTCTGGTTAATCCGTGACGATAGCTAAACTTCACATACATGTTGTATGCAATTGTGCAGTACAGCATGTAATATATTACTGATGTCATTTAAGTATTTCATAGAGTGAAAGATCTAAAAATAGACTGTGGCGGGTTTGGGCGGCACACGCTGATGACATCAGATGGTTATGATTAGTTGATTGACATGTTGATCCAGGATTACAAATAATGATATAATCCAGAATCACATCTTACTTCTCCAAAATCATGTCCACCACTAATTGCCTTGCTACAGGACAAGGATGTAGACACTGGGAGTCTTCCTATGATTATATAAAGGGATTTAAGTCAAGGAAGTGTTGTGGGATTTCAGGTCTGACATTTCTTTACATCATCAAAATTGTTAAAAAAAAACGAACTTGTGAACTTTGGAACTTTGTTGTCAGACGTTTGCTAGAACACAGACCGCGCATCAACATTATAGCCACAGGAAGCAACTCTCAAGCTGTTAAAATGATCTATAATCAATAGTTTTTTTTGATAGGAGAAAAGAAAATACATCAAACGCACCCTGATTATAGAACGATCAGAAAAGTCAAACCAGGACAGAGATGAAAACAATGAAAAATTAAGCCTGGAAATATGAGAAGAGGGAAGGAAATAAAAAGGTGAAGTGAGAAGCTGTTGACCTTTTATTGACCTTTGTCTTGGATGGCCAAAGGGAGAAAGACCAGGTAATGATGTGTCAACCTAAATGCTCCTGGTTGGATGGATACGAGGAAGCATTGACTATTACAAACACACTCACACACCCCCACACACACACACACACACACAATGCTGCTTGATTTTTTTTATTTGTTCTGTCTCTCTTTGTTAAGCGGTTAAAATTGACCAGTGAATTATGAATTACTAACCCTTACATATAAAACATAAATAAAAGCTTCATCGGTTGATGTACAATTAATTTTAATTGGTTTTGCCAGCCTAGCCCTCCCCTCCTCTCTCTCTCTCTCTCTCTCTCTCTCTCTCTCTCTCTCTCTCTCTCTCTCTCTCTCTCTCTCTCTCTTCTCTCTCTCTCTCTCTCTCTCTCTCTCTCTTTTATTATTCAGACTGTATTTTATCTAAACTGGCAGATGTCACAGCTCCATCAATAGAACTAACAATAACAATGGCCACGCCTCCTTCACTCCATCTTACATTTACAGCATTTGGCAGACGCCTTTATCCAGAATGCCTTACATTTATCTCCTTTATACAACTAAGCAATTAGGGGTTAAGGGCCTTGCTCAGGGGCCCAACAGTAGTAACTTAGCGGTGCAGTTGAACACTATAACCACTGAGCTACCACTTCCTCAACAGCCACTAAATCCTTATTATACTAAGACTCCTAAATCGATCCTAAAGCCACACCTACTTTACGGAGACTAAAAGGCAGAGAAGTCACACCTTCTTAGACCGTTACGCAACCCATAACAATAGCATACCGTATATACATTTCTAAAGATCGTTTTGCTAAGTACTGTAACATACATGTGTGTGAAAAGAAGTGGCAGCTACACCTTCTTCACCGGAATGAAAAGCCGGACCTGAAACAGAATTACTAAGATTGACAAGCACCAAGTCCCAACTCATATTCCTGGGGCTGATGTAAATGGGGAAGTGGTGGCTCATGGTTAAGGTGTTGGACTACCAACCCAAAGATTGTGGGCTCGATTCCCAGCACCACCAATGTTGGGCCTCTGAGCAAGGCTCTTAACCCCCAACTGCTCAGTTGCATGTAAGTCACTCTGGATAAGGGCGTCTGCCAAATGCTGTAAACATGAATTTTTCAATTCAATACATTTGATTTTTTTATAAACTGGTGCAGCCACACTGTTCATATAGCCCCGGGGTGGGCAATCCCATCCTGGAGGGTGCAAACACACCTAAAACCAAATATTTAGGATCTTGCTAGGTGAACTTAAAACTTACAGGTAAGTGTGTTGATGGGAAGTGGTGGCTTAGTGGTTAAGGTGTTGGCCTGATACCAGAAAGACCAGTGTTTGATTCCCAGTACCACCAAGCCACCCCTGAGCAAAGCCCTTAACCCCCATTTGCTCAGATGTATAAATAGGAGATAAATGTAAGTTGCTCTGGATAAAAGCGTCTGCCAAATTCTGTAAATGTAGGTGTGTTGAGGCCAGTTGGAGCTAAACTCTGCAGGACACCAGCCCTCCTGGACCGAGATTGCCCACTAAGACATCAATTTGTTTAAATAAATCCCAATACCTCTAAGAGACCTGGTGGCATATCAGTGCTAATCCTGTCAACTCGATTTGCTCTTTAGAACTAATCCTGTCAAATCATTTTAATTTCCCAAGTGCCCCAGTGACTGCCTCCACTCTCCTGCTGGCTAAAACATGGGGTTGGGTAGAAGATGGGCCCAAAGCCATTTATCTCTCTGCAGTCACAAATCACTACAGGAAATCTTTTGAAACATGTGAATGCAAAGGTTTCCTGCAAATCTGAATTGTGATGAATTTTGATTCGTAACATTGCCTGGGAAGTAGTGGCTCGTTGTTAAGGTGCTGGACTACCAATCTGACGATTGTGGGTTTGATTCCCAGAACCACCAAGGCCCTTAACACTCAATTGCTTAGTTGTGTAAAAGTAAGTCGCTCTGGATAAGGACATATGCTGTAAAGGGAACAAGAAGACGAAGTCTGGACAATAAGCAGCATCAAATTTATTGGACGAAGCACTGAATTATAATATTTTGAGTTGTATAAAATATTAGATTATAGGTGACATATTGCTTAAATGTATAACAGGGAATAATGCAAGTCGCTCTGAATAAGGACGTCTGCTAAATGCTGGAAATGTAATACGAATTGTAGAAGAAAGTTCAGAAATCCTTATTAAAGCAGCCAAATGGATTCACATACAGACGGTCTGCATCAGCTACACAAAGGGATGGTTCTATAAATAAGACTATTTGTGTGTATTTAGACCTGATTTACTATCCAGGTATCTAAGGCAGGGTTTAGGTCGACATCATGGGGCAACCCATTGACAACCAAAGAGAGAGAAAAAAAAAAAGTGCTCTTCCTTTTTGTGATATGTTATAAAGCGGTGTGTTTTGTCACAATCCTACTAATGCACCTCGAGCATGTGCTTGGAAAATGTAAAAAAAAAAAAAAAGCCTCTGCCGGCATTATATCTTTGTTCTGTCTTGCAGGTTCCCTGTGAACCTTTTTTCGGCAAGTTGTATTAAAACCCAACACCCCGGACAGAGTACCGCTCCTCTTTCTGTATCTGTATTTCTTTTGCATTATTTGTTAAATATAAACGTATCATTGGGCTGAAAAATCAAATCATTGGGCTAAATAATCTAAATAAACTTACAACTAAGATATAGGAATCTTTTTTACATGTTAACCAGTGAATTATGAATTATTAACCCTTACATATTAAACATAAATAAAAGCTTCATCGATTGGTGTACAATAAAGTTTAATTGGTTTTGCCAGCCCAGCTCTATGATATTTCTCTCTCTCTCTTTCTCTCTCGTCATCTTTCTGAGCATCTGATTAAAAGTATTAGCTTTAAATTGTTTGCTTAAACTGGTAGATATCAACAGAACTAACAATCACAATGGCCACGCCTCCCTCGCTCCATCTTACATTTACAGAGCGACTTACATTTATCTCCTTTATACAACTGAGCAATTAGGGGGTTAAGACCCGTGGTCAGGGGCCCGACAGTGGTAACTTAGAGGTGCAGGAAATCGAACCCTGATTTTATAATTAGCATTCGAACACCTTAACCACTGAGCTACCACTTCCTCAACAGACACTGAATCCTTACTCATACTAAGACTCCGCCCTGGATAGAGTACCACTTCTCTTATTATATCTGTATTTCTTTTGATTTATAATGCATTATTAGTTTAATATACATGTATTTTCTATAAAACATCCCTAACAGTGGAATCTTTTGCATGACTGGAATAAAATTCATCCATCATTGGAATAAAAAATTCAAATAAACTTACAACTAAGAGATAGGAAAATTTTTTAGATGTTTTCAAATCAACTAGCAGGTAAACAGGCACTGGTGAACACTAAAAGGCTTTAAAACGACCACAACTGTGGTGGTTGACGTTGGAACATACTGTATGTAACTGCTAGGGGGAAGTGGTAGCTCAGTGGTTAAGATGTTGGACTGGAATTGGGTTTGATTCCCAGCACCACCAAGTCGACACTCCTGGGCCTGTAAATGTAAAACTCATCATTTGTATCACTAAGAATGACTCTCAAAGGTGACTGACTAGTGACCTGATGGGCAGGTGACCAGTCTGAACCCCACATGAGGAAAGCAACATTTAGCAAGTATCTCCATTATTAACAAACACTTCTTTACCAGGAAAGTTAAAGTCCCTTTTCAAGTGCGGAAGATAGATAGACTTTATATTTAGCTGGAGGCTAAATGGGCGGTAGCACACATCTGAAATGAGCAGTCTTGAAGTTACTAACCTTGTACAAATATATGCATTTCATTAAACTTTAAAGACTTAAAGCAAGCATAACACGGGATATAGTAGGGACTGCTGTGTTCGCTTTTGCTTGAAATGTTTAATTAGATATTATATAAAATAATAATAGGAGTGAATAAAAGTTTTTGAGCTGTGGTGCACTTAATTAATAATTAGAGTAGGTTTTGGGTGCTTTTGCCTGAAAAATACAGGGCAAAGTCAATACTGAGTTTCTAAAACACATAATTATATATTATATGCTATTAAATATTATTATTATTATTATTATTTTGTATAAATGCTATATATTGACCTTGCAGTCAAAAATGGCTCTCTGTCTTCCAGCAACATTTACAAAGTCATCGTCTTGTTGAAATGTAAAATTATGGCAAACAAGTGCAGCTTGGGGGCAGCAAGGTGGCTTAGTGGTAAGCATTGTTGCCTCACAGCAAGGAGGCCCGGGTTCTTTCTGTGTAGAGTTTGTATGTTCTCTCCGTGCTTGCTGGATTTACTCCGGGTTCTCCTGTTTCCTCCCACAGTCCAAAAACATGTTAGATTGATTGGTGATTCTAAATTGCCCATAGGAGTGAGTGTAAGCTTGTGTGTGGCCCTGTGATGGACTGGCGACCTGTCCAGGGTGTCCCCCTCCTGCCTTTCACCCTTTCCGAGAAGGCTGAGATAGACTCCAGCAGATCCCTGTGACCCCGAATTAGGATATAAGCAGGTATAGAAGATAAATGAATAAAAGAGCAGCTTGCAGAACATTTTGGGTTCTTCTTATATAAATAACTTTAGCTCTATACATCATCTGTAGGCTATAATAAAGCATCCCATCAACTGCTGTCCAACTTTTCCATTTAAACAACCTTATTAAAAAGTGATATATAAGATCCTTTAAAGTTTTGTCCCAATCAAGACTATTTTAACTGTAGTTTATTTATTAGTTTATTTACCTCTTTACTTTACTTTTTGCCAAGGACAATCAACTGGAGAAGTCAATCAATAGTTTTCCTTCTCAGAACAACCCACGATGTCAATAAGCTGTGGAAAGTCTGACACGTCAGCTGTTGTCACAAATCAAGAAGATGAAGCTGAACTTCTTGCATGCTGAACTTTAGGTCACCCTTGTGACCAGCTTGAATTTAACTCCAAAAGGGAGCTGACATTTCTCTGACATTTGATCGGTTGTTGTGTCTGTGTATGTGTGTGTGTGTCACTAGTCTTTTTAGTGTTCATACAAAAAAGTGCCATCTAAGAATGATTTTATTAAACACTTTCATTAAAGTGTCAGAATCAGTTCTATTTATACTAATACGACGTAACATTATAGATTTACATTAACGGCATTTGACGTATGCTTTTACGCATATATATATATATAAAAGCAGTGAGAGAGATAGAGATAGGGTTTAGGGACAATGGTGCTGAGGAAGAAACAGGTGGCAGAGCTGGAAGTGGCAGAGCTGAAGATGTTGAGGTTTTCTTTGGGAGGGACGAGGTTGGACAGGATAAGGAACGAGTTCATCAGGGGGACGGCTCATGTTGGATGTTTTAGGGGAGAAAGTCAGTGAAGCACAGATTGAGGTGGTTTGGACATGTCCAGAGGAGGGACAGTGAATATATCGGTAGGAGGATGTTAGAGATGAAGCTACCAGACAGAAGGTAAAGAGGAAGACCAAAGAGGAGGTATAGGGATGCGATAAACGAGGACATGAAGTTAGTGTGTGTGAGTGAAGAGGATGTAGAGAATAGGGTTAGGGGGAGACAGATGATTCGCTGTGGCGACCCCTAAAAAGGGAACAGCCGAAAGGAGAAGAAAATAAATATATGATGTTTTTCCATCCAAATTAAGTGAAAGATGTCGGAATTTTAGCATTTTATCTATTTTAAGTACCATATTAAGATAAACTAACAACCATAAAACTGACATTGTGGGGTTTTTTTGCAGTTAATGTTTGCCTGGAGTGTAAAACTCAGGCATTACCAGATGCCGGGCATTAAACTGCTGATGTTCAGCCAGACATTTACAGCAGCTTCACTTTCTGCATGTTCTAAATTCTATCTCAGTTGGTTTAATTTGCTCGAATAACTTTGCTATTAAGGAACATTCTTTACTGTTATTCAATTCATTTTAGTTTTATTTGTACGGCGTTTCTTACAATATTCATTGTAACACAGCAGCTGTACACAATCAAAGAAGCTATAAAATGCAAATGAAACAGAAATCAGTTTGTCCCTGAAGATCAAGTGTATTGCTTTAGTCATTTTTTACGGGCTGCTTCTAAAATGTACATCAAATCTTTACCTACTTTTACCTACCTAATCCTTACCTTACCAAGCTTCACCTGCTTTCGAACATTCAGCCAAAGGATCTGATTTAGTCAAATCTTCTCAAACACATTGGGCAGTGATATATTTTTGCTTTTACTGACACCAACATATGATCAGGCCATAAGATAAGGCAATTCCAGCTCATCTTCGTCTACAAATTGCTCCTTTTACAGCCTTCACGACAATGTTAGGATGTTTAGCCATGAAATGTATTAATACACATAGAAGGAATTTACATCTGGACCCAAGAAGTCCAAAGTACCACTTCACTCACTGCATCAGGACCAGGAACGATAACAAACCTAGTCTAAATTTTAGCTTTCTGTCATACCCTACAAATCAACCCTCTTTATTTATATTTAAATTTTACTGCATAGGGTTGCAGAATCAGATTTACTTCTATGCTAACATTATTAATGCGCATTCATGTGCATCAGCATGTCCTGTCGAGCTCCGGGTTACTCCGCCTCGGGGTGAAGCAACTTCTTTCTTCTGTATCTTCTCCTTTTTTTTTACGTTCTTTTTATTCCCTTTTTTACTTTAATGGCTTTATGACTTTATCCTATAAAACTTTTAACCCACAGGCAGATATTTTTAACAGGTTATTTATACAATTGTTTGAGTTTAATATTGTAGAAAATAACTACATACTGTAATAATCAGAGGAATTTATTATTATTATTATTTATTTATTTTTTTACAAGTACAATAATGGTCTAACTTTTTTTATTAGGATGCCTTTTTGGAGGAGAAGACCTGCATTCATGGGTAGATCCGATGCAGGAATTCTATATTTACAGGAATTTAATGTAGAATTTCCGCTTAAGTTTTTTACTTAACACTTGAATGCTTCTAGCTTTAATTTACATTGAGTGTTACAAACGGGAGCAAATAACTGGACTCGAATGCACGACTCATAGTTTAAAAAAGACTCGTTAAGGGATTTACTTCCAAAAGCAAGATCAGATAAATGTTTCCAAATCTTAATCAAACTTTAATAATAAAACCAGTAGGGTAATGGCAATTTAAACAGTATTTTCTGCATTTCGTGTTTTCAGTATTGCTGCACCGCGACCCGAATTGGCGGGAGCTTCCTCACTTGGGTCCATTATTCCTGGATCATTAGCAATTAGCGAATTAGCAAATCAAATTTAAATAAACCTTTATTTTGTCACATATACTTTTTTACGGCACAATAAAATTCAGCTATGATACAGCGCCCCCTGGAGCAGGAAGGGTTAAGGGTCTTGCTAAAGGACCCAACAGTGGTTGGCTTGCCGGTGCTTGGGCTTGAACCCAGGTGTTTCTAGTCTTCAGATCAACAGCTGGCGGTGGTGGAGCTCAAACCCAGATCTTCCTGGTCTTCATATCAGCAACTGAGTGCCTCAACCATTTGAGCCACCAATAACAATTAATCCACTCTTTCGTCAGTCCGGGGATCATGGATAAAATTAGCTAATGTAATATGATCGTTCTCGTTAATGCTCACTGCTCAACACTTTTTCAAATATTACGTGACCCTCCACACCGTTGCTAAGGCCCCCCTAAGGACCCCCTGTTGGGAACCGCTGGTTTAAATCAATGAGGTCAGTTTTTTAGTACTTTTATCAAAACAGTAATAAACTAAAACTTAGAACGAAGATCCACCTAACTGTCTTAATTTGGTCTGCTGCACAAAACCCGGTTGGATATATTGTGTATGGAAATATACTGTATGGAAAATATAATTAGAAAAAGATTCAGAATTAGAAAAAGATAACTGGTTAAAGTGTGAGCATGCTTTAAATACTAAATACGTCTCTCTTCATTTCGGTCTGTTTATTTTCCCTGCCTGCATTTGCTGATTACCGTGTATTAGACATAATTACTCAACTTTATGCTTGACAATCGCCTACAATCAATTTGAAGATTTAAAGAGGCTGTTTTTTTGGCGTATGTGTTGCATCAGTAATTCGCTGAAGCTCATTTGAATTCTCTGCAAGCCTTCTAAGTGTTAAAGCTGTCTATATCCATGCGACACTCATTTATAAGTTATAACTGTCTTTGGTTTTTCTGGCGCTGCTTCCGTCAGTGCTCTCATGGTCTGTAACGTACAATGAAAGTTTAATTTTCCAATGGAATTCTGGGAGAGGAGCCACTTCTGGCTAATCCAATTATGATCGTCTTATCATAGCAGACTTATAGCTAACTGTGTTTGCTTTTTGTTTTTTTCTACAAGAATTTTAATTTCCCTCATGTGGCGATGTAACATGATTATTTTTGTACACCAAATTAACAACATGACCAATTTTTAATGCCAATCTATATAAATGCAAAGTAGAATTAAAAGGTACATCAAAATTTTGGGTCCAGCCATTAAATATTGCTGGCAGCTGATGATGGTTTCACTGCAGTGGAAAAGCTTTCAGCATAATTAAACATTGAACAAAAACAAATGTTTGCACCAAAATCCTTTGAATTATCCATTGACCTGAAATCGGAGAACTTTATAGTTATTTTTGGGATTTTGTAGTAGATGTCAACTAAGGTCGCCAGATCCTGATCTTTTTTAAGGTCTTGTAATTATACACAATGACAAGAAGAAGTGAAGATGTGGCTGATTTCTTTCTATCCCAGATGGTAGACTCTTTCAGCCTATGAGTGACGGTCTTGTCACAACATCTGTGACATCTTCTATACCAGGGGTGGGCAATCTCGGTCCCGGAGGGTCAGGTTCTCCTGCAGAGTATATATATATATTCTCTCTCTTATTGTATAATATGCTATTTTGACCAAACTAAATTAATCCCAGTACAGCATTACATACCAGAAACAATTAAAAAAGGATCCACTGGCATTTCTTCCTTTATGCATCATTCTTCTATATTATTAATAAGTGTGTAACATTGTTAACAATAACAAACACAACATTCTGATGGATAATAAAACACAGTTTAATGGGGTAATAGAATTTAAAACATGTGGATTATTAAGCAGTGATGGTAGAACTGTAATGAGTATCATACTAATCAGACTAATCAGACTAAAAGCCGTAATCAGACATCGATTCTTCACTGGAAATCAGGACGACTGGGTCAGATAATGAACCCGGGGGGGTTGGGATGTGATAGAAAAGAGAAATTCTTTAGTGGAGGAATAGAGAAGTTCCTGTCAGGTCTACAGCCAGGTGAAGCATCTGGACAGGTGGGCAATTAGGGTAAAAATGTATTGTATAACATCACAAAAGGTTTTCATATAATGTTATAGCTAACAGCGAAATAGAGGGGGGGGCACTTACATTTGATAGAAATGGCCTAAAGAAAAGAGAAGAACACTGAACTAATTTAACTTTTTTTTCTAGTGCTTTTCTTTTAATTAAAGGCAAATTCTTATGTTTTTAAGTAATAATAATAATAGTAATAATACTAATTTATTGAAAAACTGTTCAATTTAATTATGGAAAGACTCCTTGCTGTTTATCTAAATAAATTAGTCACAATTAAACCATTTAAATGACAAATCTCAGCTTAATCGGAAAACAAATATGTAAACGTGACAAAGTTTTGACCAAACTTTACAACAAGAATAACACAAAAGTATTAAAATGTTCTTTATCCTGTATTAAAATTAGTTATTTGTTCCAACATAAATGAACAATTCTCAAAAATATGGTCATGAGTGTATTTATTTACGATTCTCTCCTCATTAGAATTAGATTTTACCCCAAAATATAAATTTGATTAGCAAAACAGACCAAAAGTTTCAAACAAAATTGAGAAATTCATAGGATTTCAGTATAAATCATCTCTGCTTTGTATCACCGGTTGAAAAATAAGGCTAATTAAGGAATTCCTGATGACGGCTGTTTTGACAGAAGGCAGCCATCCATCAATATGTTCATATTATACATTAAATGAAGCTTTCTCGACTCGCTTTGATGTTCTTTCTTACCTTATGTTCACGAGTGACAGGTGAATTGAGTTTTTTATTAATGAATGTTATACTGAGCTGCGATCAATTTATGCCCATTGTTGCCTTTATTCATAAAACAGATCCGAGATTAAATAAGGGGAAAAAGATAGGGATGGGAAAAGGAAAGGACCCGAGCCGGAATCGAACCCCGGTCACCGGAGGGCGGTGACGCATAAGTGTTGGCGCCTTAACCCAATATAAAATTAAACAGTGGTAATAGAAGTAGGATTTATTAAATTATATGCAGATGGGGTCAAATTTAATCAAGTGAAAATGCCAAATGATTGATTTCCACTGATTTATGAGAGTAAGTCCAAAGTGTTTTAAATAGACAACCACCAAACTGCCACTTTTGGGTTCCCCAAACGAGGTCCTTTACCTTCAGCTGCTTAGTTGGATTAAAAAAAAGAGATGAATCCAAGTCAATGTGGATAAAAGTATTCATTTAATAAAATGACTAAATGAGGACACCACGTGTCTTTATGAAGCTCAGGGACTTTGTCAAGCCCAAACAGTGTTTAGGTCTTTTAATTCCAGTAATACTGTAATTAATGTAATACTACAAGATACACAGAGTCCAGAAAACTCTTTGCTTCAGACTTTGGAGCAACATTTTGGAGAAGATACATGTGTGTGCCGTGAGTTGTATAGCGAATAACAGTTATTTGCATTCAGCAAGAAGGTAAGGTATGAAATATTAATTTGTGCTTCCAGACGGCTGTTTGAAGCTTACAGAGCACCATTTGGGCTCAGTGCAGGGCTACAGGGAGCAAAGCATTGATGTCATCCCATGCTGAGACCTTGACAATCGTGCTGTTTGCAAATCTCCGCTGACCTCTAATGACGTGGTTCGGGGCTGAATTACACCCTAGGAATAAAACAATCACATATTTAATGGGTAACTGTTCTCCAAGCTATCTTTCTGCCACATTTATATGATGAGTGGCCTTAAAAAAATGATATCATTTCACTAAACATCAACAACACCAGTAAAAATATATATTTTTTGGACAAGCTAATATTTTTACAGTCCGGAGGATGTATTTTACCTGGCATTTCATAGACACTGCTTATAGACAAATCTGTCAAACACAAAACACTGTGAGCTTTTGGACACACACAAGCTTTATTCATGCTAATTGCATTCCAGGAATCCCACTGCAACACATATTTGATCATATTCCTGCTCTTACACACTCCTTTAAACCTCGGAGTGCTTTTTAATGAGATGATGAGATGAATCACGTATTCTAGAGCAACAGGGCAAAATCAAAGGAGCAGCGCACTAATCGTAATCATGTACTGTCGTTGTTAAAGATGTCAATAATTACTAGCGAGACTTTTTTTTTCTTTATTTGCATGAATTTTGGGGTGGAAATGTTAAAGACGATGCTGTTGTCATGGGTGCCGTAAACACAGAGCAGGAATGTGATTCGAATGTGTATTACTACATTTTAATTTTAGATGCAGCACGGTGGCTTAATGGTTATCTCTGTTGCCTCACGACAAAAAGGTCCTGGGTTCGATTCCTGGGCAGGGGTTTTTCTGTGTGGAGTTTGCATGTTCTCCCTGTGCTTGTGTGGGTTTACTCCGGGTTCTCCGGTTTCCTCCCACAGTCCAAAAACATGTATGTTAGATTGATTGGTGATTCTAAATTGCCCATAGGAGTGAGTGTAAGTGTGTGTGTGGTCTGTGATGGACTGTTGACCTGTCCAGGGTGTCCCTCTCCTGCCTATATATCTATAGATATATAGATATATAGGGGTCTCCACAGCGAATCATCTGTCTCCCCCTAACCCTATTCTCTGCATCCTCTTCACTCACACACACTAACTTCATGTCCTCGTTTATCACATCCCTATACCTCCTCTTTACCTTCTGCCTGGTAGCTTCATTTCTAACATCCTCCTACCGATATATTCACTATCCCTCCTCTGGACCTGTCCAAACCACCTCAATCTGGACTCCCTGACTTTCTCCCCAAAACATCTAACATGAGCCGTCGCCCTGATGAACTCGTTCCTAATCCTGTCCATCCAATGCAATACAATACATTAATATCGGTAGTGCACATTGGTTTAATCACATAAACATGCAAATAATGTGTTGGCCAATCAGAATAGGCCAGTGGCTGTTTTATGGGCAAATTTTCCCACGAAAAGGACATGACTGTGTTTTGTTAATGGAGATGGCACTCGTCTTTATCGTGAGCCTCTTCAACCAGAAAAATGCATATGAACGGCCAAACCTGTTCAATCCTGTTCAGCGAGTTCAACCCAATTTCCATCTATTTAGCCTTTTTTTTTTTTTACACACAAAAGTCTTCCTGATTCGTTCAATACATTTATGACAGCACTTTAACACCGGAGCATTTTTAATCTAATTTTTTTTTTTTTTTTTTTTTTCAACCGTTACTCAATGCAGTACAATTACAGTCAGAAGATGAGATTGCGTCCTTCAACGGTAGCTCTTTTGTGACATGAGCGATTCTGTCATTTTATTCTATCTGTGGACAATTCGCAGGGTGTAAACGAAGGAGAAATAAAGCTGTTCAATTAAACGACGAGTCATTGCTGTTAAATGAAAGGCTTAAAAAAGAATCAGTAAAATTTGTCAGGAGTGAATGAATTGAACAGGGACACACACTGTGAGGATCATTACAGAAAGGACATTTCTTGACAGTTTCCTTACGAGCTTAGAGTACGTTGGATTAAAAATATTTTCGCCGACAAGACAAACGTCAGAAGAATTCTTAAGGGGTTTTTGTTACGTTACAATGGCTTATACAAAATAAGAGTCAGTCAATAATAAGTAAGTAATAAAAGTATAAAAACTTTTGTATGGCCTGTGACTTTTGAAATTATAATTATTATACTTTTAAACGGCTTCTTTCTTTCTTTCCTTTTTTTTTTCTTTCTTTCACTTTATTAATCATTCAACCCTAATGATACTTTATGTAAGCTTCTTTATAAAAAGGAAGGAAGTGGAACAGTGAGATTACAGGGGGGAAAAAAGGGATAGAAGCTACAGGAGTTTAAGTATTAGGGGAAGTGGTGGCTCATGATTACTAATGGTTAGTGGTGGCTCATTGGACTACCAACCCGAAAATTGTGGGTTCGATTTCCAGCTCCACCAAACCACCACTGCTGGGCTCCTGAGCAAGGCCCTTAACCCCCAATTGTTCAGTTGTATAACAGAGATAAATGTAAGTCGCTCTGAATCAGGACGTCTACCAAATGCTGTAAATGTAAATGTATTTGATGTCAACAGTCCAGAGCAGCGGAGTGTGGTGTGGTGAAGAGGTGAAGAATCGAGTACAGGCAGGTTAGAATGGGTGGAGAAACGTGTCAGAACTGATGTTTAAACGAGAATCTAGAGACAGAGACAACAGCTGAAGATGTTCTTCTCGGGAGTGACGAGAAAACTGAACCTACAATCTTTTGGTTTGCAGTCCAACACCTTAACCACTTTCCCTATTAAAAGCTCCTGAACAGAATGTCAGGGGTTCAAGTGTCAGCACCTTCAAGCTTCTGGTCACCCTTGCAGCCCTCCAGTTCTCCATGGTTTGAGCAAAAGAACCCCTTTTAATATTTAAGTGGTAGCGCATTGGTTAATGTATTGAACTGCTAGTTAAAAGATCAGGGTTCGATTTCCAGCACAAACGAGTTGCCACTGTTGGGCCCCTAAGCAAGGCTTATAACCCCCAAGCAATCTGGATAAGGGCATCTGCCAAATACTTTGAATGTAAATGTAATGTAATCCCTTTTTTTACTTATATATTTCTACATTTAGCTCCTAAACCGGTTATTAATGCCGCTTAAATTTGTTTTACTTACTATGACAGGCTTAAAGTGTAATATTAGCCAATGATATGGGATCAAACTGAAGATCCGTGTAGAACATCGGTGTTGGCGTTAATATAAAATAAGCTGTTTTAGATATGTTTCCTACTTCTAGTCTTTTTCTTAGTTTTGCTGTTTCCAGTCCTTCTTGATTCTGTGTTTCCTTTTACCTAATTAGATATTCCGGACCAATCCTTTTTCGAGCTTGGCTTTTATAGTGTATTATAAGTGAGCCTTTGATCTGACCCCTAGTTTTATGCTAATTTGCTTTATGACACGACACCCAAAATAACGTATGCGTTTTTATTGCAGTCATCCTAATATTTCAGTTTTATGCTTCATCTAAAGATGGAAACACAAAACCAGAAAATGTCTTTTTTGTCCTCAATAAAAGGATTTCAAACGATTATAGCAGTAAATTATTTTCTAATCTTCTTTAAACCATTTGCCAATTTCTCTTACGGCCAAATCCTTAAATCCAGGCATCGGAGGCTCTATCGTTCCAACATCTGATTTCTTATAGGGGCTTTTATAAACACTTCCTCGGTCCATTTCATACAGCATCAAATACACCCTGAGCAATTGGGGGTTAAGGGTCTTGCTTAGGGGCCCAGCAGTGGTAACTTAGGGGTGCTGGGAACTAAACCTACAATCTTTTGGTTCGCAGTCCAACACCTTAACCACGACTCTACCACATTTCCTATTAAAAGCTCTGGGTTCTTGAACAGAAAGTCAGGGGTTCAAATGTCAGCACCTCCAAGCTTCTGGTCACCCTTGCAGCCCTCCAGTTCTCCATGGTTTAAGCAAAAGAACCCCTATCAATATTTAAGTGGCAGCACAGTGGTTAATGTATTGAACTGCTAATTAGAAGATTAGGGTTCGATTTCTCATTTATAGAACTGAGCATTTGGGGGTTAAGGGTCTTGCTCAGGGGCCCAGCAGTGGTCACTTAGTGATGCTGGGAACTGAACCTACAATCTTTTGGATCGCAGTCCAACACCTTAACCATGATTCTACCACTTCCCTTATTAAAAGCTCTGGGTTCTTAAACAGAAAGTCAGGGGTTCAATTGTCAGCACCTCCAAGCTTCTGGTTTTGGGGGCTTTAATTAAAACCCTTAAACTCTTTTTACTCTGAAGTAAATTTGTGTGGTAAAAATGTAAAAAAAAAAATGGATGCCAAACATGGATGATGGCAGAGATTTTCAGAATTTACGGATACTAGAGCTTGATGTTGCGTAACATTTTCATTTCATATCATTTCTGTTCTTTATATTGTCTAGAGTTCATACGTTGGTTGCTATAGACACTTTATCTGCTTTTTATACGCTTTATAGACAAAAGTATTAGAATCTAGAGCCATAACAATAACACATTGTGTCTTCATGAGGCTCAGGGACTTTGTGCACAAGGCCGTTGTCATGCCGGAACAGTGTTGAGCCTCTTAAGAACAGTAAAGGAACAATGCAATAAAACACCTACAAAATAATTCTAGACAACCGTTTGCTTCCAGCTTTGTGGCAACAGCTTTTGGAGAAAATACTCATTTAGGTACGCGGGTATTAAATTGTGCTTTGTACATATTATTCTACAAATATAACTAAGGTTTTGGCACCTTGTGGCATATTTTTTTTTGCCCCATCTGTCCTCAAAAATCTCAGCATGGCATAGCATAGCATTCCGGGCAGTGCCATCTGTTGGCATGGCAACTGAGAAAGTGCTTAAGACAAGGAGTGACCGTATCGTGCTTGTGACCTTATCTAACAGCTAATATTAGCAATCACATGTGTGGGTTGATGACGGGATGCATTAATGGCCATTCAAACCTATTTACTAAAACAGGACTGAAATTATTTATTAATAATAAAATGAACAGGCATGTGTAAGGACCACCCACCACTTTCACACATGCAACTCAATTGAAAATCTTGGCTAAACCATATAAAAGCTTAATTACGCATAATATATGATTATGAATCCTGTATTGTAGAATATAGACTATATAACATGATTATTACACTGATATGTATTTTTGGTCCTTCTTTTATGTTTCTGAGAAGGCTTTTTACTTGATTTTGGAGTGTGGCTGTGGGGATTCGTGCTTATTCATCAGTTGGTGTTCCAGTTCATCCCAAATGGTAATTGGTAGGCTCGAAGTCAAGAGTCTCTGCAGAACATGTCAATGTGTAATCAGAATCAGAATCAGAATCAGAAAGAGCTTTATTGCCAAGTAGGTTTGCACTTACGAGGAATTTGTTTTGGTGACAGAAGCTTCCGGTTGCACATTTAAAATAGAAATAATAAAGTAAGAATAAAAGGTTATTGCACATTATTGCCCAGAAAAAGTCCAGCTTTAGGTAGTAACAGTGGTGTTATAGTGGTATTGCAGTGACTTTTTTCTTTTTTATTAAACACTTTTTTTAAAGCAGAGTGAAATTTGTTTCTTTACTTATCCCATCCTAGTAAGTTGGGGGTCAGAGCACAGGGTCAGTTACGATACAGCGCCCCTGGAGCAGGAAGGGTTAAGGGTCTTGCTCATGGTGGTGGTGGGGCTTGAACCCAGGTCTTCATGGTCTTTAGATTAACAACTCAGACTGGTGGTGATGAGGCTTGAACCCAGGTCTCCCTGGTCTTAAGATCATCTGAGCCACCAAAAAAGGTTGTGGATCATTTAAGCTATAAAAAAAAGTCCCTGAGTTAAAGGAAAAATTTGACACCAGCTGTCCAGACTGATGTCTAGTATGAAAATATTTCAATAGCTTTATTTTGGTTGTTATAATTCGGATCTCATGTAGCGCCAAAACCCTGGCACAGCAGCTCTGCCTTTTATAATTCCCAGCATTACCATGTTTTCTCGTTAGAGGGAACATCACTGTTTGTTGCTTCACAGTGTGAGATGCCAGACTGGCAGTGGTGAGAACGGTTCTCCGGTGTGCAGTGGAGTGTTCAGCAGTGCCGCATGAGCGGTAGTTCAAACAGACAGACCTTTATATGCAAACCGATCCCATCTTCAGCATCTCAAACTGGGTGTGCAGTCATGCAGCAGAGAGCTTCCATTGCGCTGGAGATTGACAGAAGGACCCGGAGAGAGCATCTTTTTCACACGGAACGTCTGCTCGCCCTACGGATGAGACAAAAATATCAAAGAACCATATAATCATCCAAAAATCTATATGATATCGTTTAAATGAACATAATACATTTTATTGTATGCACCATATATATGGTCAAAAGTATTGGGACACCTGACCATCATATCCGTATGTGGTTTTTTTTTTTTTTTTTTTAGAACATCCTAGTCTCACTCTTACTCTAGTCTCACTCTTACTTCATTGGTGTATTTGGTTTTTTCCATTCAGTATTTCATGTTTAGGATATTTTTATCTAGCTGAAACATGATTAATAATTCCCCACAACTTGTTTTTGGACTTGTTTTAATAGCTTCTTGATCTTCCTGATGTTGTTTAATCAACAATGTTCTGCCTCCCATTCAATGAATTCTGATCATTAACAAAGGTCGTCCGTATCATGTTGCTAAATTTTAAGATATATTGCAACTATAAACAAAGAAAGGGGAGTGGGGTATTTACTTATACCCAATATAAAATATTACCATACCAATGGGTCACCTGTAGGACAGTAAGTGCATTGTGGGTAAACGTTCTGATCTGCAAGGATGCCAAGTAATTTGAACAACTCACCCACACTGCTTTGCTCTTGTTTTAGACTACAATTGCCTCCTGCTTTGGTCTACTTACCACTTTGTAACATATATAAAATTAGAGATTACCCGATAATCAGTTTTACTGATATTTTTTTGAATATTTAAGCCTTTTTTGTCATTATCAGATTTGGATTTTGTAATATCAGCTCCATCGATATATAGTGCCATCTTGTGGACGTTTCGAGATTTGCTCGTAAGACTGCAATTACAGGATTGTATATATGCAGTAAACAAAATCGCTTATTAAGTAACTTAATTTGCTTTTATATAATATATAATTGTAGTGTTTAGAATATAATATAATTATATAATAACAAACACGGCACTACACTGCTTATTAAAAAATACAAAAAGGTAGTCATCTAAATCATCTTTTTTATTTAGATGATTTAGATGTTTTTCTGAGAATTTGTTAGAATTATTTATTTTTTTTAAATGTCTTTATTTTGTCACGCATATCCCATCTTAGTAAGTTGGGGGTCAGAGCGCAGGGTCAGCTATAGTACAACGCCCCCAGGAGAAGGAAGGGTTAAGGGTCTCAACAGTGGCTGGCTTGCCGGTGGTGGGGCTTGAACCCAGGTTCCCCTGGCCACCTCCTCCCCCTTAATTATTATTTTGGGGTTTTTTTTATTATGTGTTACCTGTTTGTTTACCTGATCAAAGGGACTTTAATGTTAATTTATTTTGTATGTATTTTTTTAGTTTCAAATTATAAATCAAAACGTTATAAATAAAATGCTTGTTCAAAAAAAGATTATGAAGGTTTATTAAACTTTATATATTTGTGACTCCCACTGGAATGATTCCCAGTATTTTAATATCTGCATCTGAAGGTGGTGGTTCAGTGATTAAGTTGTTTGGCCTACTAACTGAAAGATTGACTGAAGATTGCCACTGTTGGTGTCACGATAGTCCACTGAGGCGGGAGGTATTTAGAACCCAAGTGCAGTTTATTTACAAAATACTATAGCAGGAACATAGCAGGAACATAGCAGGAACATAGCAGGAACATAGCAGGAACATAGCAGGAACATAGCAGGAACATAGCAGGAACATAGCAGGAACATAGCAGGAACATAGCAGGAACATAAACTCACCACAGTGGTAACAGAGAACAACACACCACAAAGACAGACAGACAGAGAGGCTATAAATACACAAGACAAAATGAGGAACACCTGTGAACACTTAGGACTCAACTAACCAATTACAAGGACAAGGGGAATCACATGACAGGAAGACATGAGGAACAAGGAAGTAAACAAAACACTGCCTAGGCTAGCTAAGCTAGCTAGCATAGCATAGCATAGCATAGCATAGCTTAGCTTCGCTAGCTAGCATAGCTTAGCCTAGACACAAAAGAAACAATGAACAAGAATCAAGGAAAAAGAAAAAAAAACAACAAATCAATTAACATGAAACAAGAAAGACAAAAAACAAGAACATGAAAACCTTAAAGTAAAGTAAAGTCCTAAACCTTTGCTCAGCTTTATAAATGAGATAAAAACGTAAGTCGCTCTGGATAAGGGCGTCTCCTAAATGTCAGAAATGTAAAAACAAAAATAAAACAACTGTTCTGCATCTCAGTTATCGGTCATGTAAAGTCGCTGGGGTTATAAAAAATCACTACAGGTTATAAAAAAACTATATTTCTTTCTTGACTTGGTTGTTTTAAAGCTCATTAATCACAGAAGAAAACACAAACACATTCTGCTGATATGATTCCAAAGTTCAGAAGAACAAAAGAAGACAAAATCCATCAAGATCCAAAAGCAACCTTTAAAAAACCACAAAAAGTTTTTTTTAAAATTTATTTTAGAAATGCTTTTTAGTTCTGCCGGATCTAACGATGAATCTGCATCAATGTCGGTCCCAATGTCAAACCTCAGATCATTTATTTCAAACATCAGTGCCAACAAAGTACTGATGTCTTTGGCATAGATTCAGATCTCCATTATTGGGATAGTTTTTTTTAAAAACTCCAGAACATGAAGCTCTTTAAAAACCTGACTCTATAAAAAAAAAAGTATGATTTTGCAAGCAGCCTTTTGTAGATGTGTAAGCTCCTCCGTGAATAACCTTTAGGCAAGCTTTTTGTGTGTGTGTGTGTGTGTGTGTGTGTGCTGATTCCTAAACATGTTTGACACTCTTATCTATCATCCCTGCAAATTTAATTAGCACAAAGCGTTTATCTGCGGCGAGCAGGACCCGGGCCTTCGCCTGATCAAAAGGCTGGCGTGCCAATTTTCTTGTAATGCCTCATCTCACACTGTCAAATGGAATAAGCTGTTTGATAAACTCAGCACAGATTTTAATTATAGTAATGATCTCATCACGCACATCAGTAGGATTTAACATGAAGTGCAGCTGGATTCGGCAGCAGATTACTCCGAAGCTCCTTTCGGAATATCCTAATGAATAAATCGGTATGAAAACATTATTAGAAGTAAACAGACGGATTAACAGAAAAGAATACAGATAAGAAGAGGTTTTTTTGTTTTTCTGAAAGGTTTGCGGAAACATTTCCAAGAACCCATCTGGTTTAAAATAGATGCGTATATTCGGAACCCAATCCCTGAGAAAGCTTTTCCGAGAAGGTCCATAGTAACTGGTTTGGGATGTGAGCGTACTAGTTTATTTATCGTTCAATACATTTATTAGGAAATATGGCTGGCACACACTGTCACAAAGTGGTGAGTAAAGCTGAGACCGGTGGTGCAGTGAGACCAAAAGAAAAAGCTTATAAGTAAAAGTGAAAAAGAGTAAGAGAGAGAGAGAGAGAGAGACAAAGAGAGTGATGAGAGTAGGGAAAGAGAGAGAGAGAGAGAGAGAGAGAGAGAGAGAGAGAGAGAAAGAATGAAAGAGAAAGAGAGAGAAAGAAAAAAAACGAGAGAGAGAAAGAGAGAGAAATAAAGAACGAGAGAGAGAGATAAAGAACGAGAGAGAGAGAGAGAGAGATAAAGAAAAAGAGAGAGAGAGAGAGTGAAAGAGAAAGAGAGAGAGAGAGAAAGAAAGAGAGAGAGAGAAAGAACGAGAGAGAGAGAGAAGAGAGAATGCGAGAGGAACTTTTAAGAGAGAGAGAGACGAGGAGAGAGAGAAAGGAGATAGAGAGAATGAGAGAGATAGCGATTAAAGCGTGAGAGAAGAGAAGAAATAGATGAGAAAAAGAGAAAGAGATGCAGAATGATGTGGCGTTAAAATAAAATAAATACAGAGACATTACATTCATTTATATATTACCCTATATGTCTATATCTCTTCCTAAATCCCTAAATCGGGGTCACAGGGATCTGCTGCTGGAGTCTATCCCAGCTGTCTCTGAAAGGGCGAAAGGCAGGAGGGGGACACCCTGGACATTTATAATAATATGAATAGCCTTATGACATGATTATATTATATTATTATTATTATTATTATGTTATTTATTAGTGTATTTTATTGAGAATCGTGTATCTTTTAATAAATATCGAGAAAAAACCCCCAGTGCAGCCTCAGTATGCGTGACCTTCCTGTGAATCAGTTAATTAAATCTTACTTGTCTAATGTTCCTTTCGGGTTGCAGACATTTTTTTTTGCCTGGTAACTGGCTGTTTTTGTGACCATTTTAGGCTGACAGGGCTAAAAACAAATTACGGTGTTAACACATCAGTGGCACCTCGCTTCATTGCTTATCGAGAGAGAAATGTGAGGCTTACTTCATTTGCATACTTGTAGTAACATCATTCTGTATCCGGGGAACTAAGAGAACTTTTTTAAAATCCCCCAGAAAGTTGATGCCAATCATCCTTGGGTGGGTAAGTTGTTTTTACATGACGATAAGACCCATCAGAATTAGCTTCGGGGTTTGCCATGTTGGGAAAGCAGTCCATTGGGGACGTGTATGTAGATGCCATGTTTGCGTCTTTTATCCACTGAATCGAGATGTATATTGAGAACCCAGGGTGCAGTTTACAAATAAACAGAAACACCAGACAAACACTTGGCAAAACAACTGACTTGACTTGACTTGACTTGACTTACCAAAGTGGTACAGGAAGCAACAAACCACAAAGACAAGAGGATACAAGGGGGTATATAAGCATATAACTAAACAAGGAACACCTATGAACAATAAGGACCAAACTAACCAATGACACAAGGACAAGGGGAAGGGAACGTGCATGACAGGAAGACATAAGGAACAAGGAAGTAAACAAAACACACTGCCATGTTATACAGTAGGAGGGTATACGTCTATGTGGGCAGTGCTGGCTTAGCACTTTCTGACCCCTAGAAAGACCAGGCGTCTGCCAAAATGCTGTTAATGTAAATGTCTATGTATAGCAACTCTTTCTTGATTTCCTCAAGCCTGCTTTTTTGTCTATGTTAGCCCATTTATTCATTCATTCATTCATCTTCTATACCTGCTTATTTTCCTAATTCAGGGTCAAAGGGATCTGCTGAAGTTTATCCCAGCCGTCTCTGAATGGGCAAAAGACAGGATGGGGACACCCTGGACAGGTTGCCAGTTCATCACAGGGCCACACACATACTCACACTCACTCCTATGGGCAATTTATAATCACCAATCAATCTAACATACATGTTTTTGGACTGTGGGAAGAAACCGGAGAACCTGGAGTAAACCCATGCAAACACAGGGAGAACATGCAAACTCAACACAGGAATCGAACCTGGGCCTTCTTGCTGTGAAGCAACAGTGCTAACCACTAAACCACTGTGCTGCCTATTGTTGGCCCATTTGATCCCATTTTCATTTAAAATTATTATTATTAATATTTATTTTTTTCCTTTTATTTTTCTGTATTATACTATATTATACTGTATATTATTGTATTGTTAAAAGTTTGTTCAGTTATAAAATAAAAAAAAATAGTCATAATTACTATAGTGTATAAAAGCACTGTGGTAAAGGAATAAAAATAATTGTAGACAATTATAGTAAAACCACAATGGATTTAAGTGCAGGTAGACAGTTTAAATAAAAATAAATAAAGAATTTAGAAACATTAAGTAAGTTCAGAGTTAATTACAGACAAAAGCTCTGGAATATTGTCATAAAAACCAGAACAAAAAAACATAAAATAAAATTAAACAAACAAAAAAACCCACATCTCTAAACGCGTCTCAATCAAAAACAGCAGACGGAATTCCAGTTTTCCTGCTTTGTTCCCACCTTTATGACACAGAAAATGCAGAAATTAGGAGTTCTGATTAGGAGGATCTTTTGAATCTGTTTGAAGTTGGAGCTTTGGTAGCTGCCTGACATGTCTGTCTCTTATCTATGTGAAAAGTCTGCTTAGTATTCAAGCTTCGACAGTGATCACATCAAGACTACTGTCGTACGCACCAGCAATTTTCCTTGAGAGATTAACTGCAAAAAAATGTTGGCAGTATTTCTGGGGTCTGTTTTCAGTTTCTTCCAATCTTATCTCCAAAATCCAGAGTAATCTGTCTGTGGAAGTAGCTGAAAGCAACTGTTATGTAATCCCTGAGGTCAGATTGAAAATCCGAGTGTGCAGACTGTACTAATAGGTACTGACTGTACTAATCTGATAGATGCTTAATCTAAAAAAAAGCTTTTAGGTGTCATAGATTATTAACACTATATGGACAAAAATATTGGGACTATCATACCATATCATATTTCAGATTTAGTCTCTTGCTCACTTCTGTAACTGGGAGTTTTTGGTTGTAGGAAATGTTCTCATTGAAACACAATAGTATTCGTGATTCAGGTTGTAAGTTTAAGTGAGGTGGTATGGGGTTTAATCGGTGTTCCAGTTTATTCCAAAGGTGTTTAGTAGGGTTGGGGGTCAGGGCTTGGTGCAGGAAGTTCTTCTACTCAAATTAGAACACACCAGGTCCTCATGGAGCTCAGGGGTGTGTGCAGAGGGTTATGGTCATGCTGGAACTGTGTTTGTTCCCACAAAGAAATAATGCTACAACATAGATATTCTAGTTGAAATTGTGTGCGTTCAACTTTGTGTGGCAAGAGTTAAGAAAAAAACACACCTATGTGGGTGTGTAGCTAAGATGTTTATAAGTTTATGGTTAATTACTGTATTATACCTGCGGTTGCTCAACTATATAAGTCGCACCTTTTTTTTAGATTGTGTATAAAACCTGATTATATATTTGCTCGCTTTTGCCATACTAAAGTGCCCTGTTATTCTAGTGCTACCTGCACTCATGGCGGCCTTTGACACAGTGGACCATAAAGTGCTCATCATATCCAACTAATAGAACCTTTTCAGTTGTGATCAGGAACTCGTCCTCCTCTAATACTTTTCTCTCTAGTGGTGTTCCACAAGGCTCTATTCTCGGGTCCTTTTTATTTTCCCTTCACATGCTGCCACTTGGGATAATTACAGTCAGGAATTATATATCTTTTTACTGCTATGCAGATGATCTGCATATTTACCTACCTATCAGGCCAACATTTTCCTCACTTAAACAAAAAAAAAGACAGATTATTTGTTATTTGAGAGTCTGTAACTTCTGATTTTGTTGCACTGACCTTAAAGTTTAAACCAAATGTCAAAAATCCTGCCCCACCTAATGTGACTAAGCTGCTGGCTTTTCATTTTAAGGTCAACAAATCAACTTTTGCTGGAAGTCCTGAGGTCAACGTATAAACAATAGGTTGACCTGGCTTTCTGTCAAGCAGTTGTCAAGCAGAACCTGTAATTCCGACTATAGCAAAACTTTGAAATGTCAAAACCGGGCGCAGGTGGATTGCACTTCTATTTGAGAACCAAAAGATCTTGCCAAGTAACGATTCAACCAACAGCCAATCAGAATTTATGTAGTTTAAAAACTGGAAATAAGACATCCTACAAGTGCATCAAGCTTCATGATGTGGGAGACTTTGTTTCAGCCAAAGCCCACAAATCTCTGGTCGTGCTCTGGACAATTCCACCTGCCCACCACATAGGACTCAAAATCTGCCTCCTACTCCACCTTGTAAGGTGTAATAGCAGTCCTCCATTTGCCATAATTGTTGACTAACATGCTGGCTTTTAGTGTTGAGGCTAACAAATCAACTTTTGCTGGATGTCCTGAGGTCAAGGTATAACCAATGGGGTGACCTGGCTGTGTCTGGGCCTATAGTCTGGAACAAGCTTTCCCCCCCTATACAGGTATATGAGAAAAGCTGTGACGTTTTTGTAGATTATATGTGGATTTTTTTATTGTTCTATCTTGTTTTTTATTGAAAAGCAATTTCACCCTGTGTGTTGTAAAGAGCTGTATAAATAAATGATTGATCGATACTGTTCATCAGCAATTAAAACATCTTACAGTACATACAAGCACAAGTACTTACACACACACACTTGTTTTAGAAAAAGGACAAATTTATTTAAAGCACTTAACCCCTACATAGAAAAATATGGTTGATTTAAGTCAATAATAAATAAAGTACCTCTCGCAGGCCCCGCTGACATGTACAGTAGTACAATCAATATCCACTTTCATGATACAGCAAAGGCACAGGCAGGGACTGCAGACGTGTACTGCAGTGTCTGCAGTCGTAGAGGGTGAACCATGAACCGTAAGTTGATTTAACTCCCATGTTTTTTTTTTCCACCAATTAGCTATTAACATTTTTGCTCAGGGTTTCCACAGTCATTTTTTGCTAAATCCGTTTGCATTTTTATAAATGAGTTACAGTATGACATATACAGTAATTTTCCAGTGTATAACACAATTGAATTGAGTTAAAGGGGTCATGTGATGGTCCCTTGTATGGATCACTTATAGCATTTGATAGATATCTTCTTAACTGAAACACATTGAGGGTCAAAGAAAAACAGTAAAAAACGCTAAATACGGAATATGCAAGCCAAAACATGTGACAATTAAGAGACAGTCATGAATGCAGCAATAACGCACATGTCCAGACAACCTGTTATGACTAGTGAAAAGCAAACAAGCCACCTGAGATATGATTATATATCTCCATTAAATGTTTGTTCTCGTAGCCTGGTGTTTGTAGAAATGAAAAAATAATGCGACATTTTTTCCTTTTACTTGATTATATAATTAAACCATATCTTGTAAGTCATAACCCCTAACTTTATTGGCCATTTGAAAATAAACAAAAAAAATGAAATATATTAAATAGTGAGGGATTTATAAGGCTTTGTCTGTTTGTCCAGGTGAGATTTCCCTTCAAAAAGTTCATGTCTTTTCTCCATGTTCTCTCAACTTCCCGCCAAGAGAAAGCCCTGATTGTCAAAAAAACACTTTAATCAAGATCTATGACGCTTTAAAGCAATGCGTTTGCCAGACCTTCACATCTAGACATACAGTAGACTTTAATAAACACTGTGGTAACCGGTGGTTGAACCCCCCGGTGTGGTATTAGCTGTTCTTCATTTTGACATAGCTTGGGATAATGCTGACATCGCTGTTTTGAATCTTGAACGTGACGAATATATTCCAAATCAAGGTTTAAAGCTCCAGTCAGTCTAACCTGCCTCCAGCAGATTTATTAGAAAGGACCGTTTAGTACCTTAACACACTGAACACATCAAGAGCACATGTCTGAGAACAGCATGCAGCCAACAGGCCTCCAGGAACAGATTAAAGTTGCCCCAGCAGTGTGCATGGACATGTTAAGGGCTAAATTTCAAATGTTCCTCTGAGCAGTGAGGTACTTCAGAGCAGCAGCACCATATTTTCTGGAGAGATCCTGATGGAACTCTTCCTTTAAAGTTGTCAAGCAGAACCGGTAACTCGGACTGGAGCGAAACTTTGAAATGTCAAAACTGGGCGCATGGGGCATGTGGATCATGAAGGCATTCGGCAAAACCATCAAGTCGTACTCCTGTTTAAAAAAACAAAAAAGCTTGCTAAGAAATAATGCAACCGACAGCCAATCAGAATGTATGTGGATTTATGGTAAAGTGGTAATACGAGATCTTACCAGTGCATCAAGCTCCATGATGTGGGAGACTTTGTTCCAGCCAAAGCCCACAAATCTCTGGTCATACTCTGGACAATCCCGCTTAACCACCACATAGGGCTCAAAGTCTGCCTCCCATTCCACCTTGTAAGGTGTAGTAGCGGTCCTCCATTTGGCATAGTTGGTTGGTGCGTGACCCTTGGTCCAAACATGGTACCTACCAGTCAGAAAATGCTTATTTTAAATGTATTCATTCATCTCAAGTGGCTGCTTTATTCAGCTCAAGGTCACAGTGAATTCAGAGTCTATCTTGGTAACACTGTGTATTGACCTGAGATTGGATATCACTCCATCTTACACACACAAACACACACACCCCAGGGAAACTGTATCAAATCCAACTGTCTACTGTTGTATTTTTTTAGACAGTGAGTATGCAGAGAAACTCCACACACAGACAGTAACATGGCATTCGGTTGGGAACCAGAGAACAGTATGTGCTTAAACTAAATAATAAATTGCTTTATAATAAACAGATAAAATATTATAAATAATTACAAACCAAGATGCAAATATGCAGTGTACAGTCAGTATATAGGGTGTATGTATATACCAGTATATACGGTGTGTGTATATAACAGTATATAAGGTGTATGTATAGAACAGTATTTAGGGTGTATGTATAGAACAGTATATAGAGTGTATGTATAGAACAGTATATAGGGTGTATGTATAGAACAGTATATAGGGTGTATGTATAGAACAGTAAATAGGATGTGTGTATATAACAGTATATAGGGTGTATGTATAGAACAGTATATAGGGTGTATGTATAGAACAGTATATAGGGTGTATGTATAGAACAGTAAATAGGATGTGTGTATATAACAGTATATAGGGTGTATGTATAGAACAGTATATAGGGTGTATGTAAAGAACAGTATATAGGGTGTATGTATAGAGCATTATATAGGCGTATGTACTATTTTTTTCCCAGAGATGATGACCCAAAATGCATCTAGTCATCTTTCGTGTTTGGTGGTTCTGTGGCCAGAGATCCCACAGTCTGTCTGTCTGTCTATCTATCTTTCTGTCACTTTGTTTGTCTGTCTATTTGTCTGTCTGTTTGTCTATCTATCTATCTCTCTATCTATCCGTCTGTCTGTCTGGCTGGCTGTCATGTTTCTTGGTTTTAATTAGGCAACTAATTATAATAAATGTTTAGCATATATTGAAACTCAAAACAGACCAGAAGTATAAGCGTGTAAGCGAGTTTTAAAAACATCATCTGTGTGTCTACCTATCTATCTGTCTGTCTGTCTATATGCTTGTCTACCTATCTATCTGTCAGTCAGTCAGTCAGTCAGTCTGTCTGTCTGTCTGTCTGTCTATCTATCTATCTATCTATCTATCTATCTATCTATCTATCTATCTATCTATCTATCCGCCCGTCTGTCTAGGTAACTAATTATAATAAATGTTAAGCAAATATCAAAACACAGGACCTATTTATGAGTATGAGTGTGTAAACGAGATTTAAAAACAGCATCTCCACGTATCTCTAGTTAAGATTATAAACTTAAGTGATTCCACAGAGGTTTGGGAACATTTAGAGCTAGAATTTACACAGCATGCAGACACAGCTGACATTATTAGTACAGGACTTTAGGGTTCATACCTGAAAAACATCCTTTATGGATTAGTGGTCACACAAACTTCTGGGTCAAATCTAAACACAGATATTTTCAGCACTCTTCTACGTCATGACTACCACTACATACCTGAAGGTGTATAGAGTCCCCATGTCCAACATGGATAACAGTTCGGCTTTGGATTTTGGAAAGGAGAGACGATATCTCAGGGTCTCGAAGGCTGGCACTACCAGAGCCTTTTTGGTGTTTGCCATGTCCAATTGGACGATGGACTTTCTGCAAAACACAAATGACACAGACTTTTTAGAAAAACAAGACGGTATTTTTAGTTATTATCATGCTAAATTAAAGCAAATAAATATTGATAGTATGGAAAAAAAGCTTTTGATATGTTTTGTTTATTTGTAAGATGTAAGAACGTCTCACCTGAGGTAATCATAAAGTCCATACATAGGGAGGAAATCTATGTCAGTCAGAAAGACGTAAGGGGTTTTAGCGTTACGCAGAGCAACGTTGCGGACTAGGTTAACAGGGTAGAATTGGCCCTCTTTGTAGACGATGTGGTATCCTACATTTTTGCGGTTTTTGAGGACCTCCGAGGCCTGAGCATAGCGTAAGAACTGCTGAGCCTCAGCATCCGACATATAAAGCGCCAAACTGATAGGACCCTCCCAGTGTTTACAGATGGCCTCCAGCATCTGCAGTCTGCACAAAAACACACAGTACATATATACAATTAACCGAGACAGACAGATAGACAGTCAGTCTACAATTTTGAGAAAATAACATCTCTTAAATCCTCCAAATCCAATCGTCTAAGAACATCACAGAAAATGTTATGTCTTAATGAAACCATAGTTTATCTAAGTGTGTAAACAGCAAGTTCGGTCATCGCGGCTTCGCCTTTCTCACCGGTCCATTGATAGCTGGGCCACCAGAGTGATGTCTGTCTCGTCCTCAGCCGATGTGTACTCATACTCCAGGAAATAAAGGTGTATGCGATGCACCATGATTCGTTCACGGCGGAAATCGTAGCACTGGTCGTCCTCGTCCAGCTCCTCTAATGCTTTCTGAAGCTGAAGGACAGGAGATCAAACTGAATCATAATGATATTTAAAGTTAACTTAATGATAACTGTGGGCGAATAGTTTACAGAATAACGAAGAGTTTTGAATGCATTTTGTTAAAAATAAATAGTTTTATGTACAACTGTTGGATAGCATTAAAACTTTCAATTAAATTAGATTATTTAAAGAAGGTGCTAGGGGAAATAAGCATTACATGATAAATTAATAATAATAATAGCTAATAACTGAAACAAACTTCATTATAGCAGAATCTCACACGCTTATCTCCCTTAACTTTAATCTAAACTTCACCGACAACCACAAGTTACGTGAAACTCACCCGTGTGCTCTCAGCGGTGGCCTGACTCGGACACCCAAAGAGTTCCCGTCGAAGAAGATTCCCATCATACTCCAGAAAAGTCAAGTAAAGATTCCGGAAAAATTCCACGTGCTTGTTTTTCACTCGCAGTTTTTTGGGAGAATTCCAGTGAATCACCTGTACAACAAAGTCACGTTTACATATTAAATACCTTCAGATGTGTTATTTATGAACATGTCACAATAATAATGAGTTGTTTCGGAGACTATACTCAACAACTTTATTGGTAACTAATGAGGTCGCATTTTATAGCTTGATTAGATAGACCAGGGTAATTCCAGACGACCACTGGGGTGGCACTAGGCACAATGCAAGACCCATAGGACGTGCTGCCACCGAACATTAAAATTCTACTGGTTGATGTTTCTGACGCTAATGTATAGTTTTTATGTGACATCACACTTTTACGGGAGCGCTCCTCTGGCATGCAATACAATGCTATCTTGCGTAGCAAATTATTTTGCCCACCAGGTTGTGCATAGGTCACGTACCGGGAGTTATTAATACAATTGTGACAAATCAGATGTGACGTCTTTTAACAAAAGGCTAGCACAATCTGTAATGCTAGCCCAGATCTTTTGTCGGATGTTCCAGTTCAACATCAACAAAACTAATTATAGGCCATTTAGTGGACATTACAATAATGAACATTATAACTAAATCATCAAGAAAAACATTTTTCAGACAATTTTTATTATTATAGAGCCAGAAGAGTCTTGACCTTGATGGCCCACCACTGCATAAAAGCTAGTATATGAGCACCACTAAGCAGTTAATAAATGGACACAAAAACACTGGAACACCTGCCTTTCCTATACATGGTTCATTATGTTACCACATAATTGTCAGCACGCATTTGTGCAGGATGTCTTAGTAGCTATGTTTTATTACTGAACTAGCAGACCAAAACCTGTGACCTCAACTTTACTGAACACCTTTGGGATAAACTGGACCACTAACTGCTCACTAGGCGTCCTCCACCTACATCATCTGAACTTCAATGGAACCTTCACCCGGAAAAGTGAGGAACAGACAAGTGTTTGCAATCTTTTTGTCCACATAGCACATACATAAAATAGTGTAAATTGTCACCTTAAGATCCGACACCTCGGTGTAGCACTGCTCCGAGCGAGTGTGGTCTGATAACTGTACGTTCCAGAAGCATGGCAACTGGTGCACAAGAACCGGGTTCTGTTTTATGATTGCATTGAAAATATCCTGCACAGACACACATACAAAATGTACAACACGTCGTTAAGAATTGTCTGTCACCAACATGTCAACAAAATGTCTGTCGTTAATAGATTAACAGTTTGGTCACATCCTCCTGACCTGATCGGCGAGAGAGGTGGAAAGCATGCTCATTAGCTCTCTCTCTGCTGTTAACCGCCACATCTGTTCCCATCCAAGCTTCCGTAAGCGCTCCAGATAAAGCAGGATCACCCCTGGAGCATTTAAACAAGAGCCAATTATTAGCAAGATCAGAAGAATTCGTTGACATCCCAGCCTTATTCCTTATGGCAGGCGTACGTGCAAATGTTTTATTTACCTGTGTTGAATCCACGTCCCAGAGCAGGCCAGGGTTTGTGGTTCTTCCAGAGGTTTCCCAAGTACCAGTCGCTCTGGTTCTCTACGAGTCCAATCACCTGCTTTGCTACAATGAGAAATACAATGGGTAAACACTGTACAAGTAATCTTTGTTAAAGCTACAAAAGTAATTTTTTCTTGCGCCCGAATGCTTTAAACTTGCTTGAAACGTTTAAAAACAATGCAAATGCCAAACTTCCACTAAATTATTAAACATTGTACTTAATTTAGAAAATCACATGCGTTCTAAACTGTGGTGCAGTCAATTATAATCCCCATTTGATATTGCACATCCTGTGATGTGGCCATTTGCAATGTCAATGCTATAATGATATACTGTGCAGCTCTACCTAGCACTGCTCAACTAAACCTATAATCCCTCAGGGCTCTTTCTAGAGAGAATCTTTCTAGAGAAAATTGGGGTTATTACAATCAGCAGCAAGAGAGGGAATACATCTGAAATAGGCTGTTCGAAATGACTGATTGTGATAGTCGGGTCCACTAACATTGGGGCCCATATTGTACATATGTAAGGTTCTCTTACATTGGGCACCAAAAAATTTTGAATCTGTAATACAAGCTACTATATTTTCTGTCCTGGATGCTTTACAATCTGCTCAACCCGGTAAAGGTCATTAAAGTAATTACAGTAATTACCTGTGAACTTTCGGAAGATGGCCCATAGCTCAGCAATGTCAGTGGCGAAAGTGATGTCTGTATCCAGTACGATGACCTTCGACAGGTCAGAAGGCAGCGCTTTGGTGAGAGTAAGTTTCATCAGGCCATAAATTCCAGAATAATGTTTGTTAGGTATCCATGAAACCTCTGACTATATTATGAGAGGGACAGGAAAGAGAAAGAGATAGAGAATGTTTAGGGTGGCACTGGCATAACCTCCCCTTTCAGTTGTAATAGCACCACTGTGCACAGTAAATTATCTCACACAATAGTGTTTTCAGTAATGTCTCTTTCATCTCTCCACATGCATTTATTGATGAGCAGCTCAGCAAATGATCTGGTGGACAAAATATAAAAGAAGCGCAGAGATGGCATCCACTTGAGAGGGCAGAGTTTCTGTGTTTGTAGATGCATGTAATGATTACACAGGCTTTGAGCCAAATAACAGCACAATCAAAGTTAAAAGGAGAGAGAGAGAGAGACAGAGAGATAGAGAAAGAGAGAGAGAAAAATAAAAAACAAAGAACCATCTCCGGTTACGTTTGTAACCATGGTTCCCCAAGGGAGTGAGATGCTGCGTCAAGACACTGTGGGACAGGATTTTTACAACCTTTGGCCTTGAGCATGTGTAAAATCTGTGCAGTTGATGTCATTGTCCAGGAAGTAATGCTATTTAAACACTAAGTTAACATTCAGCACGGACAGGGTATAGCAACTAATGCAGCGTCTCAATCCCCTGGCGAACCATGGTTACATGGAAACAAGATACCCACACCGCCATAGTCATGTGGGAGTCTGAAATATGCTTATTCCTGAACCTTGACACCTTGGTGTGGAGACCTGGAAAAAAGGTGGAGGTTTGAGAGCTGACTGAGCATGCTCTACTTACTAACAGACAACACACAGCGATTGTGTACCCGAGCCTGATAAAAAATTGCGTACACTGCCTGCTCGCCATTTTAGATTTTGATTTAGACATATTTTCCTCTTATATTTTATTTATACAAACATACACGCACTGAACAATGCATGTTTATATAGCATTACTTCCTGGTTGATGATGTTATCCACCCGTGACTTGTGTGCTTTTCGATTTGACCAATTTTACAAATGCTTTAGACCATAGGTATGGGTGCTCCTAAAGCGCCTCAAGGCAGCTTAAATTCCTGAAGGAAGATACACACCCATGGATGAAGATAGAAAGGTTACTTTGTTCTACTTGTTTTTCAGCTCCCCCCGCCCTACCTAATGCTGATTACCTGATTTAGGTGGGTTTAGTTAATCAGACACTAGGAGATACTAAATTACCTGAACATACACACCTGAATCTGCAGTGTGTAAGTCAAGGGGAACTGGAAAATGAGTCGAACAAAGTACTGTAAAGAACGTAGGTTATCCAGAAGGACTAGGCCTGGGATGAATTTGTGTAGAGAATTCATAAATATGCATTGGCAATTTTTAAACCATGTCTCATGTAATACCAAATTCGTATGTGAGTACACAGATGCCACCCTACAGTGCAACCCCACAAAAACAACTTCTAAAAGCTTTGTGAATAATTTAAAAGTCACTGCAACTGCAAATGTTAGAAAAAAAGCCACATGATCCTTCAAAATATGTGAACAAAAAGACTCTCCATGCAGATTCTCCATGCTGAGAACAGACGGAAGGAAAGCTAGCACCAGGATGCTGCAGTGTGCACAACTCAATGGCTTCCAAAAACTGTTATTCTATCCACAGCCACTGCTTTCTCCTAAGAGGAGCCTGGAAGTTGATCATTTACTCTTAGGTCTAAAGGAGTAGGGAGAGTTACAGTGACCTTTACACCAACATGGTGCCAACCGTGGACGTGATTTTGCCAAGTAGGATGTGATCCTGGATTAATATTCTTCCTTAATCCTGGATCAACATTACAATTAACCAGTCATAACTATCTGATGTCATCAGTGTGAGCCGACCAAACCCTACCTCAACCCATTTTGGAATCTTTTCCTCCTTGTAAACCAGAATTTAACATTATAAATATGTTTAATAAATTATAAATAATTAAATGACAAATGCAACAATTGCATAATAAATTATAAATAAAAAAAAAAAAACAAATAAAGTTGACCAAAAAAAAATTTGGGAAATGTAAAAAAATTAAAAAAAAAAAAAAAAAAAAAAAAAAAAAATGTGGCTCCCCCCAAACAATTGCATAAAACATGTTTTATGCAATTTTAATGGAAAGTGGTGGCTCATGATTAAGGTGTTGGACTACCAACCTGAAGACTGTGGGTTTGATTCTCAGCTTCACCAAACTACCACTGTTGGACCCCTGAGCAAGGCCCAATCTTAGTCAATAAGCTATTTTTCAGCAGTAACATTTTTCTGTTTTTTGGTGGACAAAAAAAAGGAAATATACTAAAATAGATTGAGGCGGGTTTGTTCGACACACACTGATGACATCAGATAGTTATGATTATTTGATTGGAATGTTGATTCATGATCAACAAAGAATGTTAATCCAAGATCACATCCTACTTGGTGGAATCACGTCCACCTGGTGTCCACTCATAACCCCCTATAAGCAAACAGTAGATCATCAGACAAAAAGAGGTCATAATGGCTGACAGATTTATTGTTCCAATAAAACGTCTATTTAGGTTTGAGCTTAAATTGTAAAAATATATGCTACATTTTTTAGTTGTTTTACCTTCAGTTCATCCGCGTCATAGAAGCTGACCTGCACTGACGGTACCATCCACGACTGGAACAACGTGCCAAGAATCTGATTGGCCACTGTGTCTGTTATAAAGTGAAAATGCAAAGGATTTCTCCTGGAATGAGAAAGCAGAACGATAGATAGTCATAAAGATGACGGTAATAAAAATATTGACAATGTTAGAGGAACATTTAAGCAAATAAAAAACCATGACTGAAGGTCACATATTATATGGCCAGAAATTTGTGCACCTTTTTCCAAATCTAGTGCCCTATTTTGGGAAAAGCCTCTATAATTCCTAAATAAAAGACAAAACCAGACTAGCTAAATAGCTAAAAACCAAACTGGTTCAATGGGGGAAGGAGAGCCCTAGAAACCTGATGGTTAATGTGCTTGAGCTCCTGGGATCATGTGTGGAGATGGGAGATACTTGCAGAAGCTCTATTTGAGTAGCCAGATGGAAATCTTTCTTCAGAGCAGGACACCTGAAAGTTTGGATCTTAACTAGGGTAACCACTGGGTTATTGGTCACCTCTATCACCTCTTCATCCCTGATTGAAGGGTTTGGGTTGATAGCTCTAGAAATGATTCTGGTTCTTTGATTATCTTCCATAATGTTCTTTAGTTCTTTAGAGAAGAAGAATTTTTTTTGTAGCTTTTTCTAGAACCCTGTCTCAAGGATTGTTTCATGGGCAATTAATTCAATTCGTCAGAGGTACACTCTGATTAAAGATGATGTGGGAAGGTGGTAGCTCAGAAGTTACCACTGCTGGGCCCCTGAGCAAAACCCTTAACCCCCCAATTGCACAATGAGAAAAATATCTCCAAGTCACTCTGGATAAGAATGTCTGCCAAATGCTATAAATGTAAATGTAATGATCTAAAAAAAAAAGCTAAAATTTGAACTGTCAATAAGTTCTATATTTTTTTTCTTTTTAATAAATTTGCAAATTAATTACAAATCAAGTTTTGGTTTTGTGATTATCAGTTATACACTGGGGTATAAACTGATAATGACAAACTGGTTACCTGTGAAATAAGATGGACTTGACTAGGGTGACCACATCCCGGCTGGCGTTGTGACCCGCACACACACATGCCACATGAATTAGCTGTACACACAGACAGAAAACATTACGATTAAGAATTAGCTGAAAACATACAGAAAGAAAAACTTTCTCAAATAAAGAAACCAAAAAAACAAAGACAAAACACAGTTTAGAGTTTAGAGAGTTGGAATATTCGATATATCTCTTGGTGCTTCTCTATATAAAGAACCCACATCCCTCATCATGACATTACAGCATCCAAAGCCTAACAGTGCTAATCCAGTGCCTTCATTCCTCTCACCTCACACTTCTCTGCAGTAGGTGAGCGGATACACTCGCTGTGATTGGCCCGTTCTTCCGCCGTGTTCTCCACATCTTCTGCTCCCGTATCTGCGGATGCCACCCACTGCTGGTTGCCATAGTTACCTTCAGTCTGGCCCTGGGATTGACTGAGCTGGAGGCGGATCTGCCGATTCTCTTCCTCCACCTGTCGAACCCGGGAAGCGAGCACCTCCCGCTCGAGGAAGCGTGCCTCCGTGGACTCCAGAAGACATGGAGCAAGGAGCAACGAGCGACCATCTGCCAACACATGACCAGATTTCAGATGTCAAGAAGTTTATACCAGAATTTCGAACTTAGCATCAGTCGTATATAAATTTATGTTGGCTTTTTGTCAAAGAAGACACGTATTCCCATTCAGTAGCTATCTTAATCATATAACTAGTAGTTTTGAAAGTGGTGGCTTAGTGGTTAAGGTAATGGACTGCTAATTGGAGGATCGGGGTTTGATTTCCAGCACCAACGAATTACCACTGCTGGGGCCCCAATTGCTCAGTTATATAAATAAGATCAATGTAAGTCGCTCTGGATTAAAAATAATTAGAATGTCTGTAATTTAACTACTAATTCTGATTGGCCAAGTGTTTAGAACAAATTTTTAATTAACCTACATGTGAAGAGGTGAAGAAGGTACTTTGGGGTCGACAGTCCAGAGCAATGGAAAGTGTGTAAAAGAGGTAAAGAAGCGAGAGGAGTGCAGGCAGGTTGGAATGGGTGGAGAAACGTGTCAGGAGTGATGTGTGACAGGAGAATATCAGCTGGAATCAAGGGGAAGGTGTACAATGCAGTGGTGAGACCAGCTGTGATGTATGGTTTAGAGACAGCGGTGAGACCAGCTATGATGTATGGTTTAGAGACAGTGGAGAGACAGCTATGATGTATGGTTTAGAGACAGTGGTGAGAGCAGCTATGATGTATGGTTTAGAGACAGCGGTGAGACCAGCTATGATGTATGGTTTAGAGACAGTGGAGAGACAGCTATGATGTATGGTTTAGAGACAGTGGAGTGGAGAGACCAGCTATGATGTATGGTTAGACAGTAGAGACAGCTATGTATGGGTTAGAGAGTGGTGAGACCAGCTATGATGTATGGTTTAGAGACAGTGGTTGAGTGGTGACCAGCTATGATGTATGGTTTAGAGACAGTGGAGAGACCGCTATGATGTATGGGTTAGAGACAGTGGTGAGACCACAGCTATGATGTATGGTTTAGAGACAGTGGTGAGACCAGCTATGATGTATGGTTTAGAGACTTATGAGTGGTGAGAGCCAGCTAGAGTGGTGAGACAGCTATGATGTATGGTTTAGAGACAGTGGTGAGACCAGCTAGACAGCTATGTATGGTTTAGAGACAGTGGTGAGACAGCTATGATGTATGGTTAGACAGTGGTGAGACTGGTGAGACAGCTATGATGTATGGTTTTGTTTAGAGACAGTGGTGAGACAGCTATGATGTATGGTTTAGAGACAGTGGTGAGAGCAGCTATGATGTATGGTTTAGAGACAGTGGTGAGACCAGCTATGATGTATGGTTTAGAGACAGTGGTGAGACAGCTATGATGTATGGATTAGAGTGGTGAGACAGTGGTGAGACCAGACAGCTATGATGTATGGTTTAGAGACAGTGGTGAGACCAGCTATGATGTATGGTTTAGAGTGGTGAGACAGTGGTGAGACCAGCTATGATGTATGTTAGAGTTGGTTTTAGCTATAGTGGTGAGACAGTTTGTGAGACCAGCTATGATGTATGGTTTAGAGGACAGTAGTGAGACAGCTATGATGTATGGTTTAGAGACAGTGTTGAGACCAGCTATGATGTATGGTTTAGAGACAGTGGTGAGAGCAGCTATGATGTATGGTTTAGAGACAGTGGTGAGACCAGCTATGATGTATGGTTTAGAGACAGTGGTGAGACCAGCTATGATGTATGGTTTAGAGACAGTGGTGAGACAGCTATGATGTATGGTTTAGAGACAGTGGTGAGACCAGCTATGATGTATGGTTTAGAGACAGTGGTGCTGAGAGAGACAGATGGCAGAGTTGGAAGTAGCAGAGCTGAAGATGTTGAGGTTTTCTTTGGGAGTGACGAGGTTGGACAGGATTAGGAACGAGTCTTATATTTTCGCTGCGTTTTATACACACACACTCACACACACACACAGCTGCCTTGATGCATTATTACATATATATAAGAAATGTAAGACGTGCTGACATCCAGGTCCGATTAAATCTTAACAAGCACACACACACACACACACACACACACACAGACACACAGACATGCATATGGAATGAGGTTCAGATAGAATTATTCATTATCATTTTAATTCTAATAAAAACTACATCAACACGCTTTAGCTTTCCCTCAGCAGTGCGATGCATCACCGGCGCAAAGGCTCATCTGGATTGCTGGCCCATTAAGCAGCCGAATCCAAACTGCACCTTATGCTAATGAATTTTAAGAATTTAGCACTTATTTTTAGATTCACTAAGGAACACTAAGCAAGCTGCTCGGTCCTTTACCCTAACGTGAGACGGCACCGCCTCTCCTCCCATCACTCAGGCATTGTTTGTTAAAGCCTTCATTAATACCTCATCTCTACAAGGATGGAACAGACTTTAGATTTTTGCTACTTCAAAGCTACTTTTCCAGTAAAAAGTATGCAGTTTTCTTTATAAACTACAGATATTTTTTAGCCATTTTTGTAGGACAGAGAGGTGGAACAGAGAGGTGTGGGACCGGAAAGGACCCGAGCCGGAATCGAACCCGAGTCGCCAGGGCGCAAATATGCATGTGGCTGCCGGCACTTTAACTCACTACATCATGGCACCGGCCGTCATCGCCGCACTTTATATGGAAAAAAGTATTGCGACACCTAAATATCACAACCATATGCCTTTTAAAGATTCTATTATAAAGATTATCTGCCCTTTTTATTGAGGATCCTTGTAATAAATTGTATATAACATGTACATTGTATAAATATATTGTATATATGTACATTGTATAAATATATTGTATATATGTACATTGTATAAATATATTGTATATATATGTACATTGTATAAATATATTGTATATAATATGTACATTGTATAAATATATTGTATATGATATGTACATTGTATAAATATATTGTATATAATATGTACATTGTATTGTATATAATATGTACATTGTATATATATATGTACATTGTATGTATAAAATATATTGTATATAATATGTATATTGTATAATATATTTATATATATGTACATTGTATAATAATATATTGTATTAATAATATGTATATTGTATAAAATATATGTATATAATATGTACATTGTATAAATATATTGTATATAATATGTACATTGTATGAATATATTGTATATAATATGTATATACATTGTATAAATATATTATATATATGTACATTGTATAAATATATAAATATATTGTATATATGTACATTGTATAAATATATTGTATTTATATATGTACATTGTATAAATATAGTATATATATGTACATTGTATAATTATATATATTGTATATAATATGTACATGTATATTGTATAAATTATTATATATGTACATTGTATATAAATATATTGTATATAATATGTACATTGTATAAATATATTATATATAATATGTACATTGTATTAATATATTTTATATAATATGTATATTGTATAAATATATTTTATATAAGTATATATTGTAAAAATATATATTGCATATAATATGTATATACGTATATAATATATACATAATTCTCATTATTATACTCTTTCTTCTTCTTATTATTATTATCATTGCATCTACTAACACACATAAAAAAATCACTCACTCTCCAGGTTGCCCGCCAGCAGATAGAGCCACGTGAGCAAGATGATAAAGCTCAAAGATGCCAACAGCAGCTTTAGCCTCCCTCGACACGGGCAGTGCATCATGGGATGGCGGCAGGCAAAGGACCAGGAGGAGAAGGACGGGTTTCAGGTGGGACTCTGCCTCACGCTGCTTCCCTGCAGCATCCTCTTATCTGAAGACAGTAAAGATACACACACACACACACACACACACACACACACACACTGTGTATTATCATAAAACTGTGGAGCACTTAAATGATTCATCTATTAGGAAAGGTATATTTCGGTTAGAGAGGTTAAAAAGGAAACCAAATAAAGATGATCCCAATACAACAGATCTACTTATATAATAATAATAATAATAATAATTGATTATTGGATTATTTATAATAATAATTTTATTGATAATAATAATTTTATTACTGTTTCACTCTGAAGAGCATGACCTCCGCATCTTTCTTAATCATATTGTGCCAAGAAGCTATAACCTGCTCTGAAGCTGCAACTTCAATTGAGTATTGTTACATCATAAAATATAAGAGCCAATCAGGTTGGAGAAAACCAATAGTTTAATTATTTTTCTTTTGGATAATAAATCTTTGGATTTTTTTGATCAGGGTCTGACACAAAGCTTGAAATGGTTGGTATCAGTGATACAGAACACTGCTAAGTAGTGATCGAAGAAGCAGGCCAAAGTCCAATTAGATCCATCATGCCACATGCCTCCATTAATACTCCATTAATACCAGCCCTGTCTACATCTCTCTTAATTACAGAGAACGAATTGAAAGACTTTCTATCACTTTAAACCCAGACAGATTAACAAAGAAGGGACAGGGCGACCGAGCAGCGGCGAGCCAGATGAATCCCCTGATTTTATCACCTTAATTAATCATGCTTCACTTTAATTAGACAGTCGCCTGCAGGCAACAATATTAGATGCTGCCTGTAACAGAAAACAACAAGTTTATTAAAAGCACGGCATGGTTCAGAGAAGGGAGGGACACAACGGACCTCCGATTATCAGGTTTTGGGGTCCGCAGGGATCTGACCGATGTGGTTTGAGGTGCTGAGCGAGCCTGGAGAAGACGGTTTGACCTGAATGAGCTCGAAATGCAAAGACTTTTTTTGTGTTGCATTAAGTAGAGAAGGAGGCTTAGGCTGCAGAAAGCTTCCAGAACATTCCTCTATGAGCTGTGTTCTACCATGATTTTTTTTTTTAATTCTTGTTGTTCTGTTAGGAGAATAAATGGATAGTATTTATACTATTATAATTTATATTATAGTATGAGATCAGTGGCAAGTGGTGGCTTAGCGGTTAAGGTGTTGGAGTGATATCAGAAAGACCGGGGTTCGATTCAGCACCAAGCTACCACTGCTGGGCCCCCTCTGAGCAAGGCCCCTAACTTCCAATAGTTTCTCTGGCTAAGGGCGTCTACCAAACACCAGAAATGTATAAAAGGCTGTTTGTCTCATCTTTCATCCTTTAATATTCTATATATCGTCTATCAAATCTTCACAAAATTTCTGGGAGTCCGGCCAGCCCATGTCATGTTCTATTAAAGTTACGTGGCCCTTACAGACAAAAATAGTTGGGAACCCGTGTTCTATACTATAGGTTCCACAGGGATACACATATAACCACCATCTTCTTTCCCAGTAGGGGTGGGCGGTATGACCAAAATTATGTGTATGGCATTTTGGCAGACGTTCCTATTCAGAGCGACTGGTGGTGCCGGGAATTGAGCCCACAATCCTCCGGTTAGCAATGCAACACCATAGCCACTAAGCTACCACCGCCCCACCCCCTGTTGATGTTGTTTCTATCATTTTGTTTCACGATATGAGTAAATTTTATTTTACGGTAACGATATCTTTTATGAAATAGTGACTGTACTTCCGAAATAAAATTATTTAATATTTTATTCCTTTTATTTGTTTTTTAATAAATATATTAAATAAAATATAAACTTGCATTAACTTATTTATTTAAGCAACAAAATTCACCGTATGTCCCATTTTACAGTTTTGTGGACAAACATTAGTTTTATAAATCTGTCCTTAATTAACGTTAACTGATATAAAATAGATACCACTTAAGTAAACTTAAATAGAAAAATATAAATATGTATAATAAATAATAATATAATAAATAATAAATATTTAAACACTAAAAAAAACCTCATCTGTTTGGGTTTTTTCCCCATGTTTTTTTGACAAAATTCCAGCGTTTCTCTCAGTCTCACATGTAGCGTCTTACACAGGCTAACGCATGCTGCACGTAACTTAGCCACGCCCACTTACTCACATGTCGCGGTATACACTATTCCGGTTCACAATTTATTCCGCAGTACCGATATATACCGTCACACCGCCCAGTCCTACTTCATGTTATTTCTGCCGTGTGTTTATTCACACAGTTTTGCCTTCTCAAGGTCTTCCTCTCCAGTCACATGTCCTTCCACACAAACATTCTCACAAACAAACTTCAAGGACAGGCACCAGAAAAGCTGAACCTTCTATATCACTCCGCTGACCCTGAAATGAAACAAAATCAACACGACTAGCATAACAGAATAAAAGCGTGTCGCTGTCAAGCACACCTTCAAGGACGAATCCTCCGAATTTAGTAACAAAGTACCATCTCGAGCAATTAAGCGTGACGCCGACTTGAAAAACAGGTAGAAAATAAAAAAAAAAGGAATTGCAGGTAATTACACAGCTAAAATGAAGTAATACTGAAAGAAGACGAGGAAAAAATAAGGTTAATGGGACGATGATTGGGAGCATCCAGATGCTCACACACCACTGATCTGCTAAATCATGTCTGATAAAACGCTTTCATATGAGCTCACCACGGTGCAGGAAAGATCTCACAGCCGGAACTCTCCTCTCGTTAAGGATAGCGATGCAGCGGTATTATTGCTACCGTGCTCGTTTAGGTGTACTCCAATACCAACATCAGATACCAGGTGAAATTGCACTAATGTGACGAGGAAATGACTGACAATGACAGGATGTATTTCAGGATTAATAATGATGACGTTCAGGGCAAAACAAACTGCAAGCTGTGCTCTTGGGAAATATGACCAGGAGAAACTTGAGAAACTTGGAACAGTTATATAGAAGCTGATCATATACTTTAGGTTAGGCTATAAAATAACACCACACATATAGCATGGTACCAGGAAGAGTATACCAATTTTCCACACATTCCTAAGTCAAGAACAATAATATGATGTTTTGTTTTACCCCTCTATAATCATGTTTCAACTCGCGAGCACATCTCTTTCCTCCAAGCTCTTCATCTCACCATCAGAAGCTGGAGATCACTACTAAAGGTCAGAGCTTGTGATGGTAAATAGCCGCCGGCAGCCGGTGGTCTATTTACTGACTGGCAACACACACATTAATGTTATCAACGCTACGTTGTGCTTGCTGTGGACTATATGGACAGGCACATAAGTGCCAGGACTTTCGTCCATTTATTGTCCTTTGTTGTTCTACGGCCAGTCAGAAGTGGGTGGTTTTTATCAGGTTATTTTACTTTTCAGTCATAAGACTAATGTGAGATGTGAATCTAAGCGCAAATCCAAGGCTAACGAATTAACAGCTGCCAAATCCATCCTGAAATCTAAGCCAGAGTCCACAAAATGAGAGGAAAGCAGGAAGAGCGACACCAACATCTGGTAAAGATCCACCGCTCAACCATCCCTTAAGATGCAAGGTTGGGCAACCTCAAGAGTTTGGTCTGTTCTGGTACTAAGATGGCTTTCAAGCAGAATCCAAGAGAACATTGAAGACCAACTTCTTTTTTAAATACCAGTGTTGATCTGTTCTATGATGAGACTTAAAGTACTTTTGTACATCAATCAATGATCCTTCTGTGATACTTCATAGCCATTCATTCATCTTTTATATATTCATTCTCATCTTATTCCCTAATTCGGGGTCACGGGATCTGCTGGAGTTTATCCCAGCCGTCTGTAAAGGCAGGAGGGGGACGCCCTGGACAGGTCTCCAGTCCATCACAGGGACACACACACTCGCTCAAACTCATTCCTATGGACAATTTAGAATCACAGATTAACCTAACATACATGTTTTTATACTGTGGGAGGAAACCGGAGAACCCGGAGTAAACCCACACGAGGACAGGGTGTATGAATAAAATTTCGCCAAAGCTAAAAAGTCACAAAGTTCTATTGTGTGCTTTCTGTTTCGCTGACACACCCCAGCTGTATTTAGAAACAATACAACCTCTCTATCTATTGTTGCTTTTCTCTGTTCAGGTGAATTGACTCTTTTTATTTCTCGGGATAAATACGGATCCTGGATTTCCTGAATAATACCTCAAATACCTGAATCAAAATAGCTTCGGTTTGAATACACAGTTGATTTATTTTTATATAAGAATGCATTTATTTATCGATTAGACAAGTTTTTAAGTAACTGCAGGGGTAAAGTTTTGAGTTTATTTAACCCCGAGGAAGTCGTCTGTGTTTGGAGGTTTCTATGTAACATGACGAGCTGAAATTAACTTTATGAGAGGTGAAGAATAAGAGAAGCTGTTGAAAGAAATGACTGTTTATAGCTGCTGTATTACAAGCAACAGCAGGAATAAACTTGTTTTATTGCTGTTACTTATAATTAAACTGACTAATGAATGCGGAAAACATATGAAAAAATGCTGGCAAATCTTTATTGCCGGAGGCAGAGACGGCCCAAGGCAGAACCTAACTAAGCGGCGACTTAGTTACCCCCAAGATTACATGAAATGACATATATATATATATATATATATATATATATATATATTATATATATATATATATATATATATATATATATATATATATAATATTCGTATCCCAATTAACATGCATGAAAACTAATTCATGCGCATGGAATTATTATTGCGATAAGTTAGCTCCATCAAATCTGGAAAAAAAGTAGCTTAGTGGCTATGGTGTTGCATTGCTAACCGGAGGATTGTGGGCTCAATTCCCGGCACCACCAGTCGCTCTGAATAGGAATGTCTGCCAAAATGCCATAAACATAATTTTGGTCATACCGCCCACCCCTACTGGGAAAGAAGATGGTGGTATCATATGTGTATCCCTGTGGAACCTATTTTCCTGCATGTACTGCAGAGTTTACTTAATTTGGCCTAAACTCCTGAAGAAACTGAACAAAACAAAATCTGTGCAAAGTCAAATGACCTTCATTCGTTCCATTTATGCTGCAACTTTTAACTTTTTCATATATCCCCACGGCACAGAAACCTCACCTGCCTGCCATCTCTCATCGACTCTTCATCTCAGTTCCTTCTGCTGAGCACGTACGGCGCCGGGATCACGCTTCGCAGTCTGACCGCATACCGCCTCTCCATGTTTATATCCATGTTAATTACTGCTTTAGGTAGCTAGACATGCCAACAGTCATAAGCCCTGATTCAGCCGGGAGCCAATATGCAGTCTGCTTTCTTGCTCATTTTAAGTTTTTTTTTTTTTTTTTTTTTGCAGAAAGCTTTAGAAGGTGCAGGTTTTGGGAAGGTGACAGTTTATCTTCACCCTGTGCACGCATAAAAAGAGAAAAAAAAAGCGAGGGAGAACGGCAGAGGGGGGATATAAGGCAAGCTGGGTAGCTTTAATGAGGATCTTTTGTCGAACCAGCAACAAAACAAAACGCTTACAGTCTGCTGGGATAAAAGCTCTAGTAAAACAGATCGAGAGAGAGAGAGAGAGAGAGAGAGAGAGAGAGAGAGAGAGAGAGAGAGAGAGAGAGAGAGAGAGAGGAAAAAGGGCTATGAATGTGAAATATAGACGCACAGAGACCTTAGTGGCGTTTACAGCCAACACTCGTCTTATCTGCTATGAAAGGTGTATATAAAACTACAAAGTCCTGAGCATGCAGCCTTTGGTTCTATCTATATAGGTACTCGTCTCCTTCTTGCTCAGGTCAAAAGGACGAGTTTTAATTTAGTCTAGTATTTAGTACAGCACAGTCAGATTTTTTTCTTTGCATATCCCAGCTTAAAAAGTTGGTGTCAAAGTGCAGGGTCAGCTATGATACAGCGTCCCTGGAGCAGGAAGGGTTAAGGGTCTTGCTTAAGGACCCAACGGATGGGATGGGACCTGAACCCAGATGTTACTAGTCTTCCAATCAACAACTCAGCGCCTTAACCATTTAAGCCATCACTGCCGATAATCTGTGTCTGACCCAAATTTTCTTATTAATTACTTAAATTATCATATTAATCAATATATTAATAAATTATTATTTATTATTACACATTTTTTACTCCATTGTCTATTCCATTGTCTTTACCACTTATTTTTAATCAGGGTCACCGGGATTTGCTCTATCACAGCTGCCACTGGGTGGAAGACAGGGTACATCCTGGACAGGTTGCCAGTCCATTGCAGTCGCCAATGGTGGAAACACCAATCAACCTAACATACATGTTTTTGGACTATGGGAGGAAATCGGAAGACCCGGTAGGGCAGTGGTTAAGGTGTTGTACTGTTAATTAGAAGACTGGGGTTCGATTCCCAGCACCACCAAGTTGCCACTGCTGAGCCCCTGAGAAAAGCCCTTAACCCTCAATTGTTTAATTATATAAAATAAAAACATGTTGGTCGCTCTGAATAGGGGCGTAAATGTAAACCCATGCAAACTCCACACAGAAAGACCTGAAACCTTCTTGCTGTGAGGCAACAGTGCTAACCACTAAGCCACCGTGCTGCCCTAATAATAACATTTCGAGAAATTATTCATGTCATTTGGACCCCAGACAAGCTGAAACGTGCTGCACATACAAGATGTCAATCTCATGGGCTGGTGTTAGAGACAAAATAACAACCGTTCATCTTCCTTTCTCAAGCGTGATCAAACCTGTGAATCTGTGCCGCTGTCTGCACAATCTAGCTGTCAATCAAACCTCACCGAAAAGGATGGTAATGTGATTAAATTGGAACTGCATAATCACGACTGGAGTGGCGTGAGTGCAGAGCGGCCTTGCCCCTTTTAAACGAAGGACTTTTTAGCTGCGCATATAATCAGAGACGAGACAGGTCTGATTAAGACATAATCACCTTGCTGACCTAGTAACGCACACACACTCATTCCCTTTCTCTATAAAAAGCAGCCCATGCCATGGAGTTTACTGGTTGAGTTTTAAATCCGGCTAGGCCTCAGGAGAGAATTAATCTGATTTACTTCCTGCTAGTCATGCACCACTAATCAATAACAAAATATAACCTGAGATATATCTCTCATAGCATTGGGACGGTAACCACAGTACAATTATACCTTTGTGTTCTATTTGGGAGGATTCTGCCAAAATAGCATTTTCCCCAGGGTTTGTGTTTCAATTTCAAGACAGCACAAGAACAAATACCTTCTAAAGTCACTTGGTTGGCCACATTTCAAGTACACACCTCGGGCACACACACATGAACTACAGAACAAGAAAGCTCCGATATCAGGTTTGTTGTAATAGTGGCGGCAGATGCACATCAAGCTAAGTGTGTCGAAACGTTCAGGTTTTATACAAAACAGAGACGCTTTAGAGAAAGGTTTGACACATAAATGTGTGTCCAGATACACCGTATGAATAAAGTCATTGTGACACCTGATTATCATATTATTTCAGGTTCAGTCTCACCCTTGATCCTATAATAACCTCTAAACTTCTGGTAAGTTGCTCAACTGACCCCTAGCTAGTTTTTTTTTAGCATTGCTGGCATATAAGTATGACGTATAATAAACATCAGTCAAACAATTTAACCTGCTGAAGTATTATCTTATCATTTTAAAAGGTATTATTAGACCAATTATATATATATAAACGTTTTTTTTTTATTATTATGTTTCGGCAGATAGTCAAGATTAATTGAAATGACCAATCAGTGATAAAGTTTTAGCTCCACCCACATTTTCCTGTTTGATACATCTCATACCATGGCAGCAAGTGGGACCAGGTTCATCGCTGGTGTCACAGGGACTTGGCACTGGTTAATTTACTTGCCATGCTATAAAGTCAAATATAAAAGTTCTGTAAGAGTTTCTTTCCTATCTTTAAGCCAACAGAGAAAAACTGACAGCCAATAACAGCAGCTCTTCAGAGGATTTACCCTACAGGATTTTGAGACATCAGTCACGCGTCGTCTTCGCGTCTGCCTACACGTACGATACGCCGTGCATTAAACAGCTAATCTTCAAAACCACTCTGAATCTTTATATATGCATTTCCTCCTTTCTCTACAATTCCTTATTCCCTTCCTTCCTTATTTCTTTTCTATGCTCACAAGAAATCCCTTTGAGGCCCTCAAAGCGAGCTAATCTCCCTCTCTGCTTCCTTGACACTCTACACAAAGTGGTTTCTTTCGTTTTTCAGAGTCTCAGGCGTCGTAAACCGACTTGACATGACGTGACATATAGGCTGATAAAGAAAAAAAAAAGCCAGTGAGGAGAAAAATGAAGAAAATGTTTACTTCGAAAGCCCTGTGAGCACGAAGATCAAACAGAATTAACCGCCTGCTCTAGTCGCAACCATTTGAAGCAACTTTTTCCTTAAACACCGAACCGGAGCATCAAGCTGTTGCGCCAGGAAAATCTAAAATGGGAATGAGTCATAACGATGGCAAGATTCGCGGTGAAACCACACCATTCTTTAGCACCCTGAGGAAAGTGTCTGCCTGCCAACATGCAAGAGCTGCCTTTTTTACTAACCATAATACACGGCTAATTGGCCAAGTTTGACGCAAGGCGCATACTAAGCTAAATAAACGCCATACTTTGTCAAGAGATGCTAGGAAGCTCGCTTCAGCGTCGTTAATCCCACTGTAGAGCAGGAAACTGTCTGCGAGAATACTTTCTTAGTTATATATATATATATATATATATATATATATATATATATATATATATATATATATATATATATATATATATAGTTGTAAGATATGTAATATAATTTAAATAAACATTAGCTTTTTAATGACAGGTTAGACAAAAATCGCAATATCACACCAAATATAGTCAATGCAGTAAAGTCTGGCGTTTGCTGTAGATTCTCTCTGAATGGCATTTACAAACAGATAAAAGTTTATTTTCTTAACTGCTAGAAAAGTGCAAATCAGGCCTTTAGTATGGTCAAATTTTCTGCTGCAGTTCAACTTCCCTCCTGCTGGTGGCGCTTCTGTTTGTTCTAATTAAGGTATTTAAAATGATGAATTAAATTATTAAATAATCAATACACCCTTCCAGAGCTTTATGAAATGCTTACAAAGACGTATTTTTTTTCCTATTTTGTCACTGATGGAGTTTTGGTTTCTTGCCGCTTTTGCCTCTGGCTTGCTAAGTAGGGGACTCCTAATTTACAGATATTAACGGAACTAAACTGAGTGTAGGGCAGCACGGTGGCTTAGTGTTGAGCTCAGTGTTGCCTCACAGCAAGAAGGTCCCGGGTTCTATTCCCAGGCAGGGGTCTTTCTGTGTGGAGTGTGCATGTTCTCCCCGTGCCTGCGTGGGATTATTCCGGGTTCTCCGGTTTCCTCTCACAGCCCAAAAATAGGTGATTAGTGATTCTAAATTGCCCATAGGAGTGAGTGTGTGTGGCCCTATAATGGATAGACAACCTATCGAGGGTGTATCCTTTCTTTCTTTTGCCCTTTCAGAGATGGCTGGGATAGACTCCAGCAGATCCCCGTGACCCTGAGTTAGGAAATAGGCGGGTATAGAAGATGAATGAATGAATAAATTTGGTGCTGTGAGGCAAGAGTGCTAACCACCAAGCTTCCCACCAGACAACATATAATTTTAAATAGAATTTGAGTCTGTTCAGTTGTGCTGTTCCGCATAATTTTTCAGGTCATGTGACATGCCACAGGATGGTTAACAGCTAGGATTTTCTTGTATTGAATAAGTACTTGATTTTCTAATCATAGAAATGTTTTGGTCTTCGAAGCAAATGGTGATATCAAATGAGTTTGTGCTTTCTGAGATGCCCCAGGTGTTTGCTGACAAATTTGAAGGTGTTAACTTCAACCGCCAAAATTTTGTGTTAGGTAATGCCAACAGTGGGAAAAAAAACTGGAAGCCAGCAATGTGCTGACTCATATTACATCACACTCATGGTAATAAACTGTTTACTGCTTAAGTCAATTTTCATTCCACTAATGTCATGTAATTGTAATGTCATTTAATGTCATGTCATTCCACTAATGTAAAAAAACTGTTAAAAAAGGTAGCATGTTTATGAAGGCGATAACCAATAGGCAAAACCAGTAGTTTTTATTGTGTTACTACTGTTGGTTATAGTGATAACAACAATGCTGTCAGTTCATATTTACATTTACAGCATTTTGCAAACGTCCTTATCCAGAGCAACTTACATTTATCTCTTTCATACAACTGAGCAATTAAGGGTTAATTGCCTTGCTCAGGAGCCCACAGTTGGGGCTTGGTGGTGCTGGAAATCAAACCTCTGTCTTTTTGGTATCAGTCCAACACCTTTATGACTAATTTTACCCACTGGACACAAACAAAAACTAGCAAATCGATAGGACTTAAAAAATTCGGAATACATAACTTAACAAAAAATAGATTGGCACACACTACATGGCTGTACATATCCGTACAATTCCGATACTAAAGAAATTATTAGGCTTAAATATCAGAAAAAGTATCTGTAAAAGCGTTTTTTTTTTTTTCGATCGCTAATTTAAATGCAAATGTTTTCCGGTATTAGAAATTCAAACTAACGATATTTTGCTGTCAGCAATGTCTGATATAATACTGCATTCCACTAAAGTTCGTAACCTGCACCTTAAATCAATAACATTGATTAAACCGCTTAATCATTACAGTTATCTGGCTAGCTAAGAAAAGGCTAGACTGTAGCTAACAAAAGACCACCACATGATTAACCCCCACGTTGTAGGTTGAAACATCATCATTCCGATTACCGAATTTCCAACTGCTGGGTATTTATTATCTCTTGTTTGTCTTGACATCATATCTAATCACCTGGTCCACGAGGTTCGGGCCGCATTCCGGCCACTTTTAAGAGTTCAACGTACAACTTAACCGTACACACCGTTCCAGCGCTACTTTCTGCAGCAAGTTTGTTTTAGACATGTTGCTCCTTTTACAGATATTCTCAAGGACTTTATGTGGGTGTACAGCATAATACATACCGACAGTATTCAAATACCAACACCTTCAACTATTAACCTGCTACATATAAAACTAGAATTCTGTAAGTGGATGATAAATACAGAGGTTTGAGTCTAAACTTTGAAAAAAGGCCATGAATAAATGGGAACTATTTTAGATAAGACAACAGCACACAGAATTTATATTATCTTTTGTACACTTAGCTGGACACTAAGGCCTGAATTGTGCTTACTGAAATTCTGTACACTTCTCGTTTGCAGGAGAATTTATTCTGAAGACGTGGTATTCATGGCAATCGAGTATTTTTGAAAGCTACTCATATGCTTCGAGAGCTCCTGAGATTATTACTCTGTAATGCGATCCTTGATTGGAAGTCTATAAATTGAGTTACTGAAAAATAGAGATTGGGCTGTCCAGCTTTGCAAATTTAATGAATCCTTCAGGAAACTCAAGTCATTTCCAGTTAAAAGCAATCAAAAAAACAATCATAAAGACAAACAGGTCTGAATACCCAGAAAGGACAGAAAGAAAAAAGAGTTTCTCTTTGCTGAAGATGGTAGCTAAAGAGCTACAATGGCCGAGCTGCATTACTAAAAGTGGACTTTTTGTTCAGTCTGTCCATTTTCTGTAAGCTTTGCCTTGATTTTAAACAATCCAGAGCCTTGATCACTTGAGCCAATATTGCCCCAAACTGTCACATTAATACATTACGGTGGTGGGCCTTTATGGCCAGCAGGGCCTTCTCTGCTGGCCTTATAAAAAATACAGTTGTGTAAAAAATAATTTTTTAAATTATTTAGTTATCATTTTCTATTACTGTAATATCCACAAAATTGTCTATGATTAGTTTTGTTAAGGTTATTTTTTCTCCTTTCAGCTGTTCCCTTTTAGGGGTCGCCACAGCGAATCATCTGTCTCCACCCAACCCTATTCTCTACATCCTCTTCACTCACACCCACTAACTTCATGTCCTCGTTTATCGCATCCCTATACCTCCTCTTCGGTCTTCCTCTTGGCCTTCTGCCTACTAGCTTCATTTCTAACATCCTCCTACAATTATATATTAACTATCCCTCCTCTGGACATGTCCAAACCACCTGAATTCTGGCTTCCCTGACTTTCTCCCCAAAACATCTAACATGAGCCGCCCCCCTGATGAACTTGTTTCTAATCCTGTCCAACCTCATCACTCCCAAAGAAAACCTCAACATCTTCAGCTCTGCTACTTCCAGATCTGCGACCTGTCTCTTCCTTGTCTCTGCAGCTGTCTCTAAACCATACATCATAGCTGTCTTACTACTGTCTCTAAACCATACATCATAGCTGGTCTCACCACTGTCTCTAAACCATACATCATAGCTGGTCTCACCACTGTCTCTAAACCATACATCATAGCTGGTCTCACCACTGTCTCTAAACCCATACATCATAGCTGGTCTCACCACTGTCTCTAAACCATACATCATAGCTGGTCTCACCGCTGTCTCTAAACCATTCATCATAGCTGTCTCACTACTGTCTTGTACACCTTCCCCTTGAATCTAGCTGAATTAGTTTTTAAGGTTAAACTGGAATACCCTACATTATAACGGTCTGGGATTGCACTACTGATAGTGCTACCCTTTAGTTGCATTCTGATTTGTAACAAAATATTAGCGACAAAATCATTAGCCAATTAAATATTGACGTTCTGTAACAGACGGGCCTCTGGATCTAGCGATGTGCCCAGTGTTAACCCCAGCATTCGTCGGGAATTTCCCAGGTATAAAAGTGAAAACACACATTTGGGAAAGGAGGACCTATACCCAAAATGGATTTACTAAAAAAGGCCAGAAAAGTTTTTATGTGCTATTTTATAGATTACATCTATAAGTGATATGCGTGGCTATTTTGTTGCATACGAGTAAAAGGTTCTAAATTCGACAGTCTAAACTGTCTGAGCACCATATAATGTCGGTCGTGCATTATATTACCATATAGCTTTGTTAGCTGTAACAGGGATGTGTAAAATGTGTGTATCTGGTGTACAGTTGCTTACTAAAGACAGACTAAAACCTGACGGTACGTCACTGACACTTATAACATTAATAAAGACTAATAAACTAGTAAAACTAAAACCTCAAACAGCCTTTATGTTACAAGTCTAGCCAAAATTTCTGACATTTGACCATGCTATGATCTTCGGTTTGTGTAAAGGGATTTTAAAATTAGTAACTGTTTGGTATAATAATTAATCATCTGTACAGATCGCCTTTTTTGTTTGCAAGAACAAGCTAACAGGTGACATGGTTGACTGTTCCAATTACTTCTACCTTTTAAAAGTAGGCGGTGTCTGGCCATGCTTGTTGATGAAATGTAAAAGACTCAGTTACAAAAAAAATAATAACAATAAACTAAACAAGAACGACGGGTACTTAGTAGCTACATCAAGGTAAAGATTTAACATTATAATTCAACATCCTTCCAAGACATCCAGTTCAAAAAGCTGCCTAACAGATCCCACCCTGTGCAAAATTCATTTTAGTCGAGTTTTATTTCCTAACTTTGTATCAATAAGTGTTGTGTAAAAAAAAAATAAATACATAAATTACAACACCATTTTTATGTCCCGGTAAAAGTGGTAACTCTGTAGTTGAAGTGTCGGACTTGCTGCTTTAAATGTTGTATGTTCAATTCCCAGGACCACCAAGCTACCCTTTCTGGGTCCTTCAACAAGGCCCTCAACTGCTTAGTCATATAAATGAGATACACGTACAGCAATTAACTCTTTCACCTGTATTTATTCGCCAGATGTTTTAGATACAAAAAGACTTACATGTCAGACGGTATCCAATGCGAGTGCCGAGTCTTTATGTCGGTCTCCCGAGATTTGAACCAAAAACCCCTCTGGAACCTTTACTAACCCTATCCAAGTTCTTCAGTTGTTAGAATCCCAATGCAGCTGGGGTTTTTTATCCGTATAGACGAGTCACAGTGACACACTACTTACCGTCTGCTAACATTAAACACACCTACGCAGTTCTAACATGCGCTGCCTGCACAAAGTACACTTACTGCATTCAGACTGAAGGGAAGAGTGTTGAAAGTGCAGCTCAGTCTATCCCTGGATCAGAGGATCATATTACTGCGGAAGAGAGAGAGAAAGAAAGAGAGCGAGAGAGGGAGAGAGAGAGAGAGAGAAAGAGAGAGAGAGGTTGCTTTCAAAGAGAAGGAAAAACAGAAAGGACATAGTAATCTGTACCTCTATACAATGCCAATTGCAGAATGCTTTCTCTCTTTTTTTTCTTCCTCTGTCCAGTTCTTTCCTTTTTTTCTTCTTTCTCGAGTTCCTTGACAAGCTCAATGACAGCTGAATGAAACTCCGAACTAACCTGCGGACACGGCGAGTCGATGCGAATTGCCACTAGCAAACTTTGAACTTTCCTACCTTAGTGTATGCCTAGATAGGTGTGTGTTTGTAGGTGTGTGTGTGTGTGTGTGTCAATGCAAGCGCGCTCCTCCCCTTCCCCTCCTCCAGCAAGCATGCCATGGCAGGTCTGCTTCTTGCCGTAGGATCAAAGGCTCCTCTTTCACCTTCTCTCACTCCTTCTTGATATTCTCTCTCTCACTACTTTACTTTTCATCGCAAGAACAGAAAGGAAACCTTCATCCTTTTCTCAGGGGTGAGGAGTTGGGGTGGTTGGGTTCTTTTCTCATCTCGTCTCATTTTTTTTTTACTTACACATAAAGTTTGGTTCAACGGTAAAAGAAGATTATTCCAACTTCATCAAGGACATTTTCCTGGCAGGCTTTGAATTACAAACTGAATGTACAGTATGAGGCAAAAAAAAAAAACTTCTACAGCGACTTCATTAAAGCGTGACGACATCCTGACACCAAACAAAATAAATCAATGTCAGTCAAATGACCTTAAGTTTTCATCTTTGGCTGCCAGAATTCATTCATTCATCTATTCATCTTCTATACCTGCTTATTCCCTAATTCAGGGTCTCTAAAAAGGTAAAAGACAGAACGGGGACACCCTGGACAGGTCGCCAGTTGATCACAGGGCCACACACACACACTCACACTCACTCCTATGGTCAATTTAGAATCACTAATCAATCTAATATACATGTTTTTGTACTGTAAGAGGAAACTGGAGAACCCGGAGTAAACCCACACAAGCATGGGAAGAACATGCAAACTCCACATAGTAAGACTTCTGCCTGGGAATCGAACCGGGGACCTTCTTGCTGTGAGGCAACAGTGCTAACCACCAAGCAACCGTGCTGCCAGAATGAAATAATAAAGTATATTTACAGTATATTCTCTGTTATAACAAAGTATAACAATAAAAACTAATGGAAATTAAAGAAGATAACAAAAGTCCAATATACAATTAATGACACAATATATGGCCAAAGGTTTAAACGAACATCCAAGTGCGTCCTTTCTAAAAATTCATCCTTAATTTTAACCCCCTTTCAGCCCCCCGACAAACTGGCCCACAAACTGGGGAAACACAGTAAGAGCTCCACACTAGAACCGCAGTATGTACCTGCCACCAGGTAAGGAACAGTAGAACATATACATATCCCAATGTATGTTTACTTCCTTGAATTTTGGAATATTAGAATATGAACTTTTACATATTCTAATGTTTTATGTTAAACACTGAGGGAAGTGGTGGCTTATGGTTAAGGTGTTGGACTGCCAAACCGAAGATTGTGGTTTCGATTCCCAGCTCCACCAAGCCACCACTGCTGGGCTCCTGAGCAAGGCCCTTAACCCCCAATTGCTCAGTTGTATAAATGTAAGTTGGTCTGGATAAGATGCTGTAAATGACGAATTTGCATATTTGTCAATTAATATTAATCTAATTAATGCCAATTAATCTCGAATCTAGAGCGTCTCTTGATTTGCCTTTACTGGAACTAAAAGACTCGAAACACTGTCCTAACATGACATCACCCCTGATCTCCATGAAGACATGGTGTGTCATGGTTAAAAGAACTCGAGGTCTCCAGACGGTTCCCTGACACTGACTCAACCCCTAGTGAAGATCTGAGAAGATCTGCAACACCGACTGCACTTTAGACCTCCTCAACCTCCTCACTATTTGTGTTATAGGTGAAAGAACTGCAGCAACATTGAACAAATTATCTAAGAGGAAATAGTCTGGATTGGGCAGGGGGTGTTTATGTATTTCTTGCCCTAAATATCTACAACCGTATAACAAAAGCAGGAAAAGTGTAGCTAAAGCATTCAGCGATTAAATGCCCCAGCAGCCAGCCCTCCTTTGCATGCGTGTAAACATCAGCTCGCTTTGCTGATGCACCGTGGTGTAATCACGCATTCCTATCAGGCAGCGAAACGTGCCATTGTCATTCGGGATGCTTCAGCACTCATTAGGACATTAGCACAGTGATTGACAGTTCGGTTCACGTTCCTCTTATCCACACAAACCAGCAGTGCTTGAATAAAAACACACACACACACACACACACACACACACACACAGATTTAGCCTTGTGTAGCTGCCTTAGACTGTCATTAAAAACACATTATGCATTAAGTCCTGCGTTATAATTATTTTCTGATTAATATGATGTTTATGTTTGTGTTCATTGATTAATTTTAACAACAGAGGTTCTTTTGTAGGAAAAAGCATCGACTTTTTCTTCCTTTTCATTATTTCCTTCATCTTTAATAAAATACGTAAATACAGTAGTAGCTTTAACTAACGAGGTTTTAAAAATACAAGGCGTCTCTCGGGCGATTTTTTTGCTTTGAGTTGCGAGCCAAAATTCGGGTTACGATGCAGCTTCAGACACCCAACCGCTAGTTAGCGTAGCGACCGTCACAGTGAACCCCGTAACATCCGCCCAGCATCCTGTGTCTCACTCGATAGCTAGTCAGACATGCTAGTGGAGTCGTCTGATCACCAAGGTAAATGCTGTATATTATACTTAATAAAACCAGTTTATTCCAGTACATCTTATTGTAGTGTTTTTATACAATATTCATTATTTATACATTTATTTTTCTTATTTAAAAACATGTAAGAAAAAATATTGTGGTGTTTTTGGGGACCCGGAACAAATTAATGTCATTTTAATTCATTTCAATGGGGAAAACTGATTAATTTATAAAGGAGTCAGTCAAAAAGAAGAGACAAAAATAGAGGGAGAGAGACAGAAAACAAGGAAAAAAATAGAGGGAGAGAGACAAAAAAAGGAAAAAGAAAAAAAGGAAAAATAGAGGGAGAGAGACAGAAAAAAAGGAAAAATAGAGGGAGAGAGACAGAAAAAAAGGAAAAATAGAGGGAGAGAGACAGCAAAAAAAGGAAAAAGGAAAAAAATAGAGGGAGAGAGACAGAAAAAAGGAAAAATGAGGGAAAAAAAGGAAAAAATAGAGGATGAGAGAGCAAAAAAGTAAAATAGAGGGAGAGAGACAGCAAAAAAAGGAAAAAGAGAGAGAGAGACAGAAAGAAAACGAAAGAGAGAAAGGGAGGAGGATTGTGGGTGTTGTATACTGAGTATTGAGTTTCACCAGCACCTGTTTAAGCACCACACACACACACACACACACACACACACACACACACACACACACAGTCTCCCTACACTCCCAGGATAGGCAGCAGCTGGCAATTCACATTTCCACAGCTCGGCTGCTCCGCTTGCCAGACCTTTCCGGACTGTGTGAAAGTGACGCCTCGCACAGTGCAGTCCCTTCGCTCTCGTAAACACAACACACACTCACACACACACACACACACATATTCACACACACGGGTAAAACTAAGTGGCTCATCATGGCCACAGCTTTGAGGAGAAGTGTTATAAAACCTTGAACACACTGACTGACCCTTAATAAAGACTCTTACTTTTGGAATGTGTGTCTAAAGATTCCATTTGGTTCCAGTGATGCAGACGTGGAGTGTCATGCTCACACACACACACACACACACTTAAACAACTAAACAACTTGCTTAGCTTGCTATTTGGATATAATTAACCAGTAACTACGCAGGAAGTAATAGGTAGTATTACCATAACACGTTAAATTAATATTTAATTTAATATCGAATTAGATATTCGCTAATTTCTAAAAAGAATTACTGTCATTAAGAACTACTCGCAAACTGTGACTAATTAATAACCAATCAATCAATAATGACAATAAGTGTTAATCTAGGACTATTTATTACTTCCTACATAGTAAATTGTTAACCACAGTCTGTTACTCTAAAGTGTTACCGTTCTGGATTGTGGGTTCGATTCTACAGTTCCACCAAGCCACCACTGTCGGGCCCCTGGGAAAAGCCCTTAACCCCCAATTGCTCAGTTGTATAAATGAGATAAATGTAAGTCGGTCTGGATAAGGACGTCTACCAAACGCTATAAATGTAATTACTTTTATTTTTGTATCTATGCTGTGGCATATTAATCTAATTAATGCCAATTAATCTTGGATCTAGAATGTCTCTTGATTTGCCTTCACCAGAACTAAAAGACCCAAAACACTGTCCCAACATGACATCACCCCTGAGCTCCATGAAGACATGATGTGTTATGGTTACCGTAAAAGAACGTCTTCAGACGGATAACCACAGACTGTTACTCTAGAGTGTGTCACCGTTCTGGTAATGTTCCTCAACGTTATATTTCATTTCATTAAAATAGTCATATTTTTTAGTTGAATATTTTTCAAATGAACGTTTCACCAAGTGAAAGTGGTAGCACAGTGGTTAAGTTGTCGGACTACCAACTTAAAGACCTGGGTTCGATTCCCGGCGCCACCACTGCTGAGACCCCTCAGTTGTATAAATGAAATAAATGTAAGTCGCTCTGGATAAGAGCATCTACCAAATGATGTGAATAATTAATCCAGATCTCACACACTTTAATATCTTCTTCATTAATATTCTTGTATTTAAGCGAGAAGTTAAAAAAAAAAAGGTTAAAATTAGCAAATGGGATTTTTACTAAATACCTAGTCGCAATGTTGGGGGGGTGAGATAATTACTGACCTAAGATCAGTGGACACAGTATGTGCCCAGCGCCACACATTCCTATCGCCATGGCAACTTGTACTTATTCATGCGTGTGTGTGGAAACAGGAAGCTGTTTAGCAAGGCAGAGAATATAATCAGCGTTTTTTTTCCCTTTCCTCACTGCCCTTCATACCAACTTTTCAGAAATTAAATTAAAGGTCACACGGTGTCAAATTACTTTTACCTTCTTTTCATTTGTTTGTGAATCCAAACATGTATCAATCTGACCTTCGAACCTTGAACCGCAATACCGCGGCCTTAGCCTCAGCAAGTTAAGGAAAAAAACAACCCGCTTTAGATTAGCAACCATAAAGCATCCTTTAGCTCTGTATTTTTTAAAGAACCAAACAAAAATACACTCCTGAATCCCAAGGAATCATTTACCTCCAGTTTTTTAGTTTTAGTAAACTTCCTACTCTTTTTTCAACTTAAAAACCTTATCCGATTTAGAGTTATTTTTAATTTTACAGCATGGCAACTGTAGTGGATCAAAGTTCAAAAAGACAGTCATTTCCATAAAATGTGTTTGTTTTTATGGCAGCCATTTTGTATGCAGTGTCAGGAAAGAGTTCCTAGCCTCCCAGCCAATCAAATGATACATCACTAGAAAGCCCAGGATGTCCTCTATAGATTGATTCTGGCTTGGGCCGTTAAAGGCCTTTATTGAGAGGATAGGACCTCCCCTTAATAGCTTTTATTTAGAGGCTAGGACCTCCCCTTCATAGCTTTTATTTAGAGGCTAGGACCGCCCCTTTATTGCCATTTTTGAGAGGATCAGACAGCCCCTTCATAGTCTTTATTAAGAGGATAGGGCCACCCCTTTGTGGCTTTTATTGAGGGGATAGGACCGCCCCTTTGTAGCTTTTATTGAGAGGATAGGACCGCCCCTTTATATCCTTTATTGAGAGGATAGGACCGCCGATTTATAACCTTTATTGAGAGGATTGGACCGCCCCATTGATAGCCTTTATTTAGAGGCTAGGACCGCCCCTTCATAGCTTTTATTAAGAAGATAGGTCCGCCCATTTATATCCTTTATTAAGCGGATTGGACTGACCCTTTATAGACTTTTTTGAGACGATAAGACCGCCCCTTTATAGCCTTTATTTAGAGGCTAGGACCACCATAGATGCCTGGTCAGGTCATAGCAAACCCTTTATCCAAGAGTGGATTATGAGAAACGTCCTATTCTGTGTTTGAAGGTAAGCCACTATGAAGCCCCTTGATATAGCCGTGTTACTAGTGTGTTAGGTAATGATTCGGAAAGCAAGGCCATGTTGTTTACTGTATGTATATGGCGCCTTCCTCAAATTTCACACAAGAGGATAGCTGACCGCCTTCCTTAATTAGTCTTAATTGAGTGGATAGGACCTTAGTGCCCTGCAGACTGGATGTGCCCTGATTTGGCTTTTATTGAGGGGATAGGACCCGCCCCTTTGTGGCTTTTATTGAGGGGAGGGGACCGGCTTTTTTGGGATGGGACCCCCCCTTTTGTAGCTTGGGATTGGAGGATATTGAGGATAGGACCAGCCCTTTATATCCTTTATTGAGAGGATAGAACCACCTTTTTATAGCCTTTGATGGATGAGATATAGGACCCGCCCCTTTATATCCTTTATTGAGAGATAGGAACCACCTTTACCTTTATAGCCTTTATGGAGATGATAGGAGGACCCGCCCCTTGATATATCCTTTGATTGAGATGATAGAACCACCCTGGCCTTTTATAGCCTTTTGGGATTGGAGATGATAGGACCGCCCCTTTTTATAGCCTTTATTGAGAGGATAGAACCACCTTTTTATAGCCTTTATGGAGATGATAGGACCGCCCCTTTTTATAGCCTTATTAGAGGAGATGATAGGATTGGACGCCCCTTTAGGATATAACCACCTTTTTATAGAACAACCTTTTTAGCCTTTTGGAGATGATAGGACCGCCCCTTCATAGCCTTTTATAGCGGAGCCTTTTTTATTAAGGAGGATAGGACCGCCACTTTAGACTTAGTAAGAGGATAGGCCTCTTATGGAGCTTATTGAAGCCGGATCTCTTATTAGAAATTATACTTATTAAATGTATAATAATAATAACAAAGATTTTTTCTTTTAAAACAAGATGCTTACTGCAGAGGACACAAGTCAGTGGACCGGATCTCAAGACGATATACAAAAACCTGTACGCTTCGTAACTTTTTAACGCTCTCGGTATATATACAGTGTGACCTTATACAACTGAAGCCTCAGTAGATATTGAAAAGGCTTTAACTTTGTTTATTGTTACTTGCAGTTGTAAAAAAAACCCTGCTCGCTGCAAGCCAATGCCTCCATTAACCAGCTCTTAAAATGTTGTCAGTGGATGAATAGGAAAATCGTGGCCTTGAAGGTCAGAGAAACTTCACTTCGCTGAAATACATTTACATTTGCTCATTAGGTGGACAAGTTTATGCAGGAGGAGAATGCAGTCTGAGTCGAGAGTTGGCTCGTTGTGTTACATTTGAGGAAGGCAGCTACATAGCTAAACAGTCCATAATACAACACTTGGCTTTCCGAATCATTACCTAACACAGTGTTACGATAATGAGATAAAAACACAGAATTTTTCTTCATAAGTGGCAACTTTTGTTTGTTGCTTGGACCAGCATCTATGGGCGCAACAACAATGCTACTGCCTATGATAGCTAATAAGGATTTAAGTGACCTGCAACACGGCCTTGACTCCAACTCAACACCTTTGTGTAATTGTGTAAGAAATGGGACTTTAATACGTCACTATGGACAAGAACGTCTTCTACATGATGTAAATGTGAACATGCTTCCTAACCTGCATAAGTTGATCTCAGAATCAAGAGAAGCAAGAAGCAAGAGAATCTTCTAGCTTCTTCATCACAAACACATTTCAGCTTCAAATGTTGATGTCTTTATGCTTTATTAAGTGGGCTTCAGTCTCTGTTCTTACATTTCCGGTGGTAAACTTTATGGGTTTCATGAGAGCCACTTAAGAAATTCACACACACTTAAAAGTGGACAAGAACATATCCACCGAGATTGAGGTTAAGCCCTCTATGACCCACATAAGAGGAAGAAGCTGAAACGCCCTTTACTATAGAAACGAATATGATGAGAAAACCCAAGACCATCTCTTTTATGCCTCTCAAAGTTTACCCTTGTGTGTGGAGAATAATGTTGCAATTTACCCGACTGATACACCTCTTAATACCACCACTTTCACGACGCAATTATAGAAACTATTAATATTATAGAAAAACACAATATCACACAGCGTGGAATTACAGACAGAGAGACATTTCACTTATTGAGGATGAAAACCATTTTTATTAAAGCAAGCAACCCGTTAACACACACAACTCCAAACCTCTACACTACAACCACAACTGTACCACCTACAACATCTGGACCAGTTCAGAATCAATATTTATCTTGATATTAATAAAACATCACAACAACATTAAAAATCAGACATTTAAAGGCTGTGAGTCAGTGTTACCGGTCGGCGGCGCTGGTCTGGAAGTGGTAAATAAACTCTTTCCCAGGCTGAGACAAGCTAGTTATCTTCGGGGTGCCGAACTCTCCTCCAGATGTCTTACTTTGATGGTTAAATCCGCCATAAAAATGTATTTTTAAATATTTCCGAGACAAAGTCAATTTCTTCTCTTTCGGCAGCGATTGTGGATGTAAAAATTCTACTGTACAGACGAGTTTTGCTAGTCTGTGCTAGGCTTTAAGAATTTACTCTGATCAGCCAATCGGAAGACGGAAAAATACTGAGGTCACCGTGCACCAGCTAGCGGGCTTCAATTAGCGGGCTTTAATTTTGAGATCTGTTTATGGGAGGTTTTAGAAGCATTTTGCAGGTTCTGCACAAAATATCTATATCTTGGTGCATGTTTGTCACAAACATACTTATAGAGTAAAAATCAGAAGTTTCCATTCTAGTGTACTAACCTCGGGAGGTCGTTTTGCCAGGTGTAAATAAGCGATGTGAGTGTCACTCGAACCAGGGTCACCTGGTCAGTGTTTTAATAGCAAAAAATTGTCTGCTAAACTACCAGTCTGTTTTTTTTTATTCATTCTAATGTAAATCTTACAATAACATGGAATCAGAAACAGTGTCTTAATAAACAGACTGCTTTTGCCAAGCAGATCTGGCAACCCTGGTGATAGCTAGGGGTGTAACGAGATCTCAGGACACGGAGAGAAAGAAAGGCTAGTTTTTTTACAGTGAAAAAAATTCATAAATATTAAAATACACAGTTGTGTCCATCGGACTTATTCAGTAACGCCCGACTCGCATTAACAGGTGAAAATCCGATCTGTCTGCTTACATGGCAGACGCTAATGTACGTATCCGATTCATACCCGATTTATTACCACATACGAATGAGGCCTGAATCCGATCTGAAAATATTGGAATCCATGAGCTTTTTACTGCCATGAGTCATATCCGATCTGTGCCACACTGTAGGAAAAAGTCGGAATTGTGTGGAATCAGTGTTTATTTGTTGTTTATTATTGCATTAAAATAGAAGTTTAATTTCATAAAGTACAAGTTTTATGTTTTTCAATTGAAATAAAAGACTTTTTTCCCCCGGTATTTCATCATTGGGGATTTCTTTAAAAAAAGTCTAAAAACCTCGTCTTGTCTCATTCTCGTGAACCCGGTCTCGTGTCTTGTCTCGTCTCTTAGGATAAGTGTCTCCTCACACCCCAAATAATTGCACTTAAATTAGAAATATAAAAGAAAATACTTTATTCGTTCATATCTGCCAGTTTTTTTAAATCTGAACCTGGTTTAAAGGCAATTTTTTACACTTTAGGTGCTTTATTTATAAATTGATTAACATGTATTAATTAACCTGATCTTTATTACTGAACTCCCATCAACTGTTTTTCTTTAGTGCTGAGCTTTCTAAACGCTCTGTGGTTGACCATGTTTACCACTTAAAACGGCTTTTAAACTGCGTTTTTAACTACACGCCCAGCACTTAAATGTTAGATGTTCACCAGGCGCAGTCTGCACTGGTTTACAGTGTATTGATTGTTGAGATGCGACAAAAAGCATGCTTAAAGCATGCTTTCACCATTTGCTTTGCACCTACTGAGATGTGCCTACAGAGACAATTAACATTAAGTCACAACCAATGCCTTCAACCAGAGAGACCTACACACGGTTACAGGGAGCCTGAAAACGATCCCAGGAGATCCAAGGCACACGGTACGGGACGCCATGGGGTTTACACACATACACAAAGGACAATTTAGGGTTGCCAAGCAACCTGCAACGCATGCCTTTAGACTAGGGCAGCCTGGAGGAAACCCCTGAAGCATGGGAAAAAAATGCAAACTCTGCAAGGTGGGAACGTGGGAATTGAACCCCTGAGGCGCATGGCTGAGGTACACTAGATGAACTAATTAAACAGGATAAATCAGGTGTGTCTCCTCTGCTTGAATGGAACAAAGCCCCGTGTGACACCCCTGCACTGATCCGCCATGTTTCCAAATACCCATGTACCATACCATATACCCATGTACCAGTGCTGGGCCCCTGTACAAGGCCCTTAACCCCAATTGCTCAGTTGTATATAGGAAAATGTAAGTCGCTCTCATTTTTTTTCTATAAAATATCTTCCTAGCGTCATAGAAGTGTGCATGAATATCACGTAGTGCCTTATAACATGTGGCGATTACTTTACAGCAGTAACTTTGGCCAATTTGGGAGGAAACCGGAGAACCCAAAGTAAACCCACACAAACTCCATAGCAGTCAAAACTCAGTGGTGCTGAGAATCGAACCCTGAACTTCCAAATAGCAGTTCAACACCCTAAAGACTACACTACTGGCCGGCACTGGGGTTTAGTAGGTTAAGGCGCTGACACCCACATGCCCAGTTGCGCTCCGGCAACCTGGGTTCAATTTCGGCTCTGGTCCAATACTGTCAGAGATTTGTGTGTACATTTGTGGGCTTGACCGCCCCTCACACCTCCCAACAACTTCAGCCAATCCTCTGTGATCACCCTTTTGTTCTTTGATCAGCCTTTCTGGAGCCAAAGGCTAGCCAGGGGTTATGGGCTAATATAGACCACAACAAACACCAGCCGGTCTAATTTTCTACTTTGCAAAAAGCAGTCCCACTAATTAATCGTGTTTCACGGGAAAAAAAAACAAACAGGATTACCTGAAAAAAACAACAGCAACCATCAAAACATAATAATACTGGTAGCTTATTATTGCCTCACTCGATTCCTAAGGCACATGTTTGCTCAAAGGTCAAGGTGTTGGAATGCTGATCAGAAGGTCCTGAGTTTAAATCCCTACTTAAACAAAGCTTTTAACCCTCGACAGCTTGGATTGTATAAATGAGATTATTGTACGTGGCTAAGAATGAGGCTGCCTGCTAAACGCTGCGAATGTAATAATAATGTAATTAATAACCAAATGGAAAAAAAAACATTTGGAAAACTGGATTTATTCTTCAACTAAGACAAAAAAATAAGAGAAGACGGAGGAGTTGCAAAAGATGAAAGAAAGAAAGTAAAGAAGAATAAGCAAGGTAGAAACGATAAAGAATATATATATATATATATATATATATATATATATATAGATATATATTATATATATATATATATATATATATATATATATATATATATATATATATATATATATATATATAGATATATATATATATATATATATATATATATATATATATATATATATATATATAAAATGCTATATATATATATACTTTGCTGTTTGATTAAGCTTTGATCTTCTAGTAAGCACTTCTGTAGTAAGACTACAATTTGGAGCTTAAATAAGAGATAAGTGATCATTCAGCTATAATGCACTAACGTCAGGTAACGAGGTATGTGGCGCAGTCGATCTTCCACTTCACCCCAAAGGTGTTTAGTGGTGTTCAGATTGGGGCTTTGTACAATTTTTCCCCTCCAATCAGAACACACCATGTCTGAATGAAACTTTGTATAGGGTCATGCTGGAACAGTGTTTTGGGTCTTTTAGTTCAAGTGAATAAATAACATAATGCTACAACATAGAAAGACATACTAGACGACTGTGTTCTTCCAAATTTGTAGAAACATTTTAAAATAACCCTAAATGAATTTGATGGTCAGGCATAATATATGTTATATTAGGGGTTTATTAGGGGTTTGTACAACTGGTAGCTCAGCGGTTAAGGTATTGGACTGCTAATTGGGTTCGATTCCCAGCACCACCAAGCCATCACTGTGGGCCCCTGAGTAAGGCCCTCAACCCTCAATTGCTCAGTTGTATCAAAGAGATCAATGTAAGTTGCTTTTTTCCAAATGATGTAAATGTAAATCTAAAATACAGCTTAAAAGTTTATTTATATAAAGTCATTTAAAGTATTATGTCCACATATAAAGTCATTTGAAGTATTATGTCCACTGCAGTATAAAGCAGGAGTCACAATGAATGTTTTGTTCAGCTACCAATAAATTGCACTAGGAAAATAATCCAGTGCACTAAAATTGCAGAGTAATGCTTTGCGGTGCTTTGGTTTTAACGGTCATATCTTTCTGTTCCTGAGGTTAATAGGTATTTTATAATGCCTATAAAAAGTATTTTTACCCCTTCGGGGGCATTAGGTAATCCTATACAAAGCGTAAGACAAATTACTGGATGTTCCCGATTCCAGACAGGTTTTTATTTACAATAAACCGCAATGTTCCGCTACATCCGATAAGATAAAAAGAATCTAGACGCAACAATACCAATGTGTCGTTAAACTATACATTTAACATGCACCGAGGCTGTTTCAGCTTCCTTTTAAGGCAACGAGTGAGTCATTATGTCATTATATCTTAAATATACCTAACCCACTCACGATTCTCTACAAGATCGTACTCTGCCGTGGGAAAAGTCACAAGCCGCTTACAACAAATGTACCATGAATTCCAATCGCAGAGGCAAAATGTGGCCGCTCAAGGATTTAATAGTGAACAAACCCAAAGCCATTACCATGGGGTAAAAAAAACAATGTGTGATAATCAATACTTTATGAGTGCAGCTAATGCATCCTTTTATAGATAGCATCTGGTTACAAATGTCAGGATGTTGCTTGTTTGCTACTAAACAGTCATCCGAATTTCAAAATAAAACAATAATCGGCAATACTTAATCGGTATTTGATGCTAGTGCATTTAACCAATAAAGAAAAGCCATCATTCAAGGCTTACCAGAAGTCTTCTTCTTCTCCTGAGCAAATGTCCAGTAACAGAATCCTCTTCTTGGGTATTTTCAAACCTAGAAGAGTGGGAAAAAAAAAAATGTTACCCGAAGAAAATTTCCACCTGTTGCTAACATCTGTTCAGGACGCTCCGGAAGATTCTGCTCGGGTTGTACTGAAGCGATGTAGGAAGCAAGGAAGACACAGGAATGCATTAGAATGAAATTTAGTTTAGATGAAATTCATGGGAATGAATGCCAGGGTATTGTGATACGATATGTATCACGATACATTGGTCACGATACAATACATATCATGATATATTGCAATGCAATACGATTCTTCAGAAACAAATGGCTAAAAAGGCATCCTTGTTTTTTCTGCTATGCTTTCTTCTAAGCCAATGATTAGCGACTACGGGAGCTTTATAAGCTAGCCATCTACATGTTGCGAAGTATTGTTTAGCCATGCTACATACTAAGCTAATATGTTACTCTATGTCTTTACTGTTGCTGATCTCTGGCCGGTTTACATTCTTTGTCTAGCATTTTTGTTTAGCATTTGTTTGCTAAGTTTATCTTGGATTTCCGTGTACCGACTTCTGCTACTATGATTGTCTTCAGAACTCTATGCAACATGGATTCTTATCCTACTGATTCTTCACATATAGTTTAAAAAAAGCCTATCTTATTTATACCATGACTGCACATTTAAATCTGTATACTGATACGAATCCAAATATTTGGAGCAGTGAAATCACAGCTGGGTTCCACGGCGTGAAGCTAGCTCCAAATCTCTCTTCATTGTACTGTAATAAAACACTGATCTGTTTCACTCCTTTAATCTGATTTTCTTTGCTTCCTTTTTTTAACACACGCTGGGCATTGAATAAAATGAATCATATGATTCAGATGCCGGCAGATCCTGTGGGGTTTTTTTCTTTCTAATCCAGCTAGAATTTTAGGTTCTCCTAACCCTTAGGGTTAAGTGTATTCCTTCACAAAAAAAACACCCTCCTGATTATGTGTCACCGGGTTGCCGAAAAGAACAAGATGAACTGTGTCTCAGTAGGAGGAAAGCGTGGATCTCTTCTCGGCTGTGGGGGGATGGGGGGGAAGATATATTCCCATAGACGTCAGGGAGGACCGCAGGGGGGCTGTGTTATTTTATCTCCTAGTTTGCCCTTAATTGCTCGGCAAACGCCCCTGTTTGAGCACAAACAACTCAATCAAGTGTAATTACAGGGATGGAGTGATGGAACGGTTCGGAAGCTGAGAAAAAAAGGGAAAAAGGGAAGGCTTGTCTAACCTAAAGTGTAATGAGGGGGAAAAAAAGAAAGGAGAGAAAAAAAAACGTTGATATTTCATTTTTTACAAATAATTAATAACGTTTGGTATAAAAATTGAGGAAATCCCCTGACAATTAACTCTTAATCTAAAGTACCCCTTTAATTACAAGAAACCCTTTTAACCCCTTAAGCAAATTAGCCAAATAGAGAGACATTTCTCACAAAAAATCCAACCTTTGTAGCTACTGTACATAAATTAGCAAGCCATAGAACTCTGCTGATAAGACAGTCATGAGTTCAGATTCCAGTATCACTACCTTTTCATCGTTGGGCCCCTGAGCAAGGCCCCTCATCCTTATCTACTCAGATTTCTAAAATGACATCAATGTAAGTACTTGGCTATTTAGGTGGTTTAGTTGTAATTATTTCTGGTTTGAGGACATTTCCTGATCACATCCCCCTTCTCTCTCTCTCTCTCTCTCTCTCGCTCTCTCTCACTTCACTTACTGTCCTTTCGCTCAATAATGACAAAAGTAGATCTTTAAAAAAATCTCCCTGAGACACTGAAAAATAAAATCTATAAAAAGAAAGAGACACGACCTCAAAAGAGAATCCATCCTTATCTGATTGACACCCGAGTGTGATTATTGATCATTTCCCTTCTGTTATTAATGTGCTACTTGGTTGAAAAATTTATTTGTTTAACTAAAATTTATTTTGGTTTGAAGATGAAGTCTGTCTTGTTTCGAGAATTCAAGTTACTCTGATTTATTCGGAGGGTAAAAGTGAAAGCTAAAGTTCCAGGCTTTATAGATAGATAGATGGATGGATGGATGGATGGATGGATGGATGGATGGATAGATAGATAGATAGATGGATGGACAGACGGCCACGGGTGGGGCGGGCAGACAAATGGTTAGATAGACAGACTGGTAGACTGATATACAGTACAAACAGACAGATAGACCGATATACAGACAGACAGACAGACAGACAGACAGACAGACAGACAGATAGATAGATAGATAAATGGTTGGATAGACGACAGATGGCTGGGCTGACAGGCAGACAGATAGGCCGATAGATGAACGAACAAACCGATAGACAAAAATATAAAAAACATAAAAGAAACGTGGCTCCCGTCTCTCTGTAACTACTTTCCTTTCGCATGAGCTCTTTCACATCTTTATTCCACACCAAATCTAGTGAATGTTTAATGCGCGTGTGAGTGTGCGCGTACGTATGCCAGCAAATTACAACTGTGAGCTTAATTTGCTTTGCATTTTTCCCCCGAATTAGACCGTGCTATTTGCAGCTGTTTCATAAGGACACACAGACACACACACACACACACACACTCCAGCAAGCTAAACAACAGCGGTGTCTTTAGGTATCGGGCTGTGCTCTTTTCAGGAATGACCCCCAGGTTAATGAACATAACTACATCTTTTTATGCCTCATTAGATCTTTACATCTGCCCACAGCATCAGTGCTAATACCAAAATGCAACGCTGAGAGAGCAAAGAAAAACAGTTTGAATTAAATTATTGTGTCAACGATGGTCACACACAGCAGCTGTTTGTGCATATGGAGCTATTATACTTTAAATGAACCTGTAGGAATGATATAGACCAGGAAACCCTCACAGTGTTAGAGTCGGCAATACACACATGGGCAAAAGTATTGAAAAACACATGGTTACCACATACATGCCCCAGTCATCTTCTCTATGCTGTAAGAATGGTAGCCAAGAGGTGAGGGTGGTAGTCCAGAAGGCGAGAAGACAATCTGCAGCATTCCAAAGGTACCTACTCCAGATCCAAGGGGATGCTGGGTGGGAGCATCCTCCTAAAGCTAGCTCCTGATACCGCTTGGTGGAAAAGCGCTAGAGTTGACAAGGCAGCAACATTAGGGTTAAAAGGTCTTTACTACATTACATCCGAGCCTCTGTGGACACAACTCTCTGGGGAGAGAAGATCATACCGAAGTATAGAGTACCTCCCCAGTGTCCTCTGGACGATATCTTGTTACTCCTGCCACTATTTGTGCTTCATGTTGTAGGACCAAGAACAAGCTTAAGAAACGCTGCATTGCCAGTCGGCTCGACAGCTGACAGGTTTCCGCTTCAAGGTAGTCTGGAAACTTCTGCCGGATGTTTCACAACGGGTCCTGCAGGTTACAGAAACCAATTCGGAGCTCATCCACCGCATACTCCACTCTGGTCTGGTTATGAAACAAGGCGTAATGACTTTCTTGGAGAAAGAAGCAAAAGGGAAAGGTCCTTTCTCAATAAGTGCAATTTATGTCTTCCACCCTCTCCTTTCACCTTCCTCCAAATACTGTTTGACTAGCTCACACTAGCTAAATTAGATCAGCACCAAATTGCCATTAGCTCCTTCTTTTACACAGATCTATGCAGTCATGAGGGCCGTTTAGAGTTAATTATGCTGCCTGGGTGTGTAAAGCCAGTGGGCATGGGCCACGCAGATAGGGAGATTATTGAGTTTTAACGCTCTTATAATGGAGCCCTTCCTTGCTGCTCCCCTCCATACAAACCACAGGCAGCGTAATAAAAGCCTGAAAGCTGTAACACTGCTCCACTCCGATAAGGAAATGTGACCAAATTGATTTTGCCTGTGAAGATAAATAAATGAAAATACCTTACCTAAGAGCATCATAATGCCATACGATGCCAGGCCAGATGTTGTACCGTAAGGGTAAAAGAAGTTTGACGCAATAACTCAAGGTCAGAATCATAAAAACAGAAACCTCCTGTGCAAAAAAGAACCAAAATAAGAAACTATAATCATAATAATTTTTTTGTGTTATTTTCTTTAGCACACAACTAAAAATAGGCAAATGATAGCTCTGTTGACAGTCAGAAGTTCAAACCCAGAACCACCAAGTTGCCAATGCTAAGCAGTTGAGGAACTGAAGATAGATTGCATGGTTAGTGGATTCGCCATCATTCTCTTTAACATTTAAACTCAAACCTTTTGCAAATACTGCTTTAAAAATGGAGTATTGGGGACTATATCCAAATAAGACCATGCTTACCAGGCAATACCATTCACAAAGAGTTCACTTGTGAAGCACCCATGCGCATGGTAATGCCAGGTGTGAACAGAGTCCACGTTTGCATTACATTAGATAACACCTCCTAGTCAGAGGTCGGCTATCCTGAGATCTTTTGAATAGACACTTCCTGTGTCTACGAGTCTGTAAAACCTGCCTAAAGACAAGGCATTTAAAGACTGAGATAGAATCACACACCCCTGCTATCTGAGATGCATTCTAGCTGGATGTTATAGAAGCTTATAACCAAAACAAAATCCCATCCAGAACTTAAAATCATGAAATGGACCTAAGTAAATCGGCCTATTCAAACTTGTTGAAAGTTGCGATGGAGCAATTTTTGATTTTACCATATGGTAAAATTATGAGATTAATTATCACTTGTTATTTCCGAGCTGTTGGGACAATGTTTGTTACAAGACGATGTGACAATAATTATACTATATAACATACCATACTACATAGCATGCTATCTCCAGAAGTTGAAATGAACTTTTCGACAAAAAGCTGAGAGTCCACTGTGACAATTTTTTGTACAAATTGAATGAGTATGAGGACTTTTGGTCCTTCCAAAAAACATCATAAACTATTAACATAAAAGAAAAACCAATAAAAGCGCGCGGACAAGTGGCGGAACACCGGGAAGCGCTTTCAGCCTGCTGCTCCACTTAGAGCCCTCTGTCTGGGAGCAAAATGGTTCCTGAATAATTTAAAGTGGTGAATTAATACTGACACACACATACACACACTAAATGACCTAACTTTGTTTCATCACTTACAATTTTCAACACATTTTCACCTTCTAATATGATAGTCTACCGAGAGTGAACCGTGCATGTGTGAGCCTATCAATATCCCAGGCACTATTAACCACAACCCCATACACACACACACACACACACACAAGCATGCACGCATGCCACCCACGATTTATTCCGAGCCAGCTGAGCTGGAATAGGAATGGGTATTCTATTTAAAATCCTGATGTACTCCCACAAACTCTCACAGGCAAGTGATGAGCTCACCGCATGTGTGTTCTGCGTGGAAAATCACTCTACCCAAAATACAATGGTCTCCACCCACTGTGATCATGATTGCGCTTTTCACACTGAAAATCCTTCAGCTAAAAACAGGCCTGGTGGTCTGATGATACGTTGAGACATTTAAATTTCTATAAATTACACAGTAGGATATGTTCCGGATAATATGCTACTGAAATGTCCAGTAGAGTGTATAGAACCACATAATTATGTATAGAATGAGGCAGCAAATGCATAATATTAAATAGGTTCTAGACGAAAACATTATATATACTAGGGCTGTGCATAGGCAAGGGCCGTGCCAATACAATATATCACAATATATTGCAATACGATACATATTTCAATACATAACGATACTCCAAAAAAAAAAAACAAACAAGGTAAATCTGCCTCAAAACTTTTCTCTGTTCTGGCTCCAAGATGGTGGAATGAACTTCCCATTGAGTTACTGGCTGTTCTCAAATATCTGGCACTTGACATTGAACCACCATTAAGCTGTTCAGGGATAAGACTCAAAGCACTTTTGTGTGATGTAAACGTAAATGAATCAAAAAGACACAAGGACCTCTCTCAAGGTTCTTACTTAGCTAACTAGCTCACCATCCTTTTTTTGGGGGTGGAGGGCGAAAGAACTTTTGCTAAAAATTTGTTGTTATGTATTAAAGAAATTTCTGTATGATTTTTTAACTGTTACAAACAAAGTTATATAAAGTAAATGTCTTGTACTGAAACGAAACCCAGACACTTAAAGTAAACTTAGAAAAGAAAACAATGTAAGAGAATGTAAAGTTTAAACCGTAACATGTTACATGTAACAGCATGATGCTAAGTTGTGTTACATGAATGAAAACCGTTCTATTCGACATATATTCGGTAGATAACGTAATTTAAAAAGAGCGCTAGGCAGAGTTTCACTGAGGTAAATAATTTAATATAGAATCCTAAAAGAACACTGAAGGACAAGGCTGCGACTAGGACTTCTCAGTTATTTACACTAGTCCTACATAGCCATAGCTTTCAGACTGACGGCAGAAGGTCTGGAGTCCAGTGCAGCTTTAACTGGCCAAAAAGGTGTCTGACGGACATGTAAAGTGACCAATTACAATTAATTTTGGTTTAATGTCCTGTAGAATAAATTAAATCAGAGTGACTTTTGAAATACTGAAAGCATTTCTGGATGCGGACGTTCAGGCAACATTTTGTGGACATGATGTCTGAGACTGAGTCTGTGTTTACATTTCTACCTAGTTAAACAAGAGGCAACCCCTCCCTGTCTGTCTCTGGCTGTTAAATCTGACACAGACAGCTGTCACATGTGGAACATCTGACCTTGGTGCCCTTTCTGCATATTTACATTTTATGCCCAGTTTCGACTTTTGATCTTTGGACTTGCTGATAAAGGGTCTGGGCCAGTTAGGAAGTGGCAGCTAAAGAAAGTTTAAGATGTAAGGGTTTACTTAAGACTAGACAAACTTTATTCATGTTCCATATAATATACCATATTATTGTTTATATTCGAGAATCTGGCAAGCATCTGCTATTTTAAAACCATATTTGATTCGGTGGTCCACTCGGAACGGGTATCATTACCATAGGTGCGATTCGCCGGAAGGGATAGGGGCGATCCCCCCGAAAATCATTACATTGATAACCTAGGGGGAAGGGGGGGGGGATTTCAATTATAAAAAAAATAATTCAGCAAAGGTAGAGATATTTCGACCTAGGGGGATCCCCCATCCCTTCCGGCAAATCGCACCCATGGTAATGATGCCCGTATATATATAAGATATGTACTTTGTAATCTATTCATAAATAAAAAGGTTACCCCCCCCCCTGTTTTTTTTACAGATCGCACTCTGATCATTACTATTTTATTACTAGACTCCTAATTACTACATTCCCTTAGTTTTAGTGACGGGGTTCAGACTGATTTCTCTCCCCATCAATCAGTTAGAGCAACAGTGGCTAAGTATAGGCATCTGTGAGGGAAAAATTGAAAATAGCACATTTTTTTTCCAGTGTGTTACACTACTGTGTTACACAGCATGTGCAGCAGAGGGTGACTTCACAAGTCTTCTAGAAAAAATATCAGTCATCACTCTCTATTTTAGTAGCTGTAGTAGGGCAGATCTAACATGCACGTGGTAAACTGATGTCATATTTCACTGTCACTTAAAAAGATTTTTGTTTCAGCTCTGGAGACAGATACGTTCGCACATTGTATAAGATTTAAAAGTAAAAATCAGATCAAAGTTTTCGAAGACCAGGTGTGGGAAAGACTAAAAATAATATAAAAGTGCAGAAAGAGACTATACGAGCTTCCAGTACACAAGCTAGGGTTTTCTTTAAGGACTCATCCTACTACAAATGTTCCTCTAAAATCTTTTTTTGCATATCCCATCTTAGTAAGTTGGGGGTCAGAGCACAGGGTCAGGTATGATACAGCACCCCTGGAGCAGGAAGGGTTAAGGGTCTTGCCCAAGGACCCAACAGTGGTTGGCTTGCCGGTGGTGCGGCTTGAACCCAGGTGTTTCTGGTCTTCAGATCAACAGCTGGCCATGGTGGGGCTTGAACCCAGGTCTTCCTAGTCTCCAGATCAGCAACTTAGCGCCTTAACCATTTGAGCCACCACTGCCCTCAGTGTTTAAAAAATTAATTAGCATACTCAACCCCAGAACACATTTTCTCTCAAGAACACAGCTTATGGTAATGGTGATCAAATGTAATGTAAACCGTAGCCTTTAGTCAGTGTAGCAGAGTGAGTCCCTCTGTGAGCTATTCGAATGCAAGGGAAGGGGCAGGAAAACTTGTCATTAGTAACTTAGGGGCAAGTTTAACCCCAGAGAGAGAGAGAAGGAGAGAGAAATAATCGTCCGACTAATCGATTATTGAAATAATTGTTAGTTGCAGCCTATTTTTTAAAGAAAATGTAAGCGGAATTAAGAGTAAAACATAGGGAGTAAAAGAGTATTACATTTACATTTACATTTACATTTACATTGTTATAGATGCTTTTGTGTATATAAAATAGAATGTAAGTGTAACTGAAAACGTTAACCTTAAAAGCAATTTTATGAACATTTTCGGTACATGATCACAAACAAGAGCAAAATTCTAAGGCTGAAAAATTTCCAATGGGAATTAATGGGAATATATAGGAATAACAAGAAACTGCAAATTGTAGGTTAAATTACATAAAAATTACACTAATTTATGCTGAAAACTTTCTTACGCTGCGTGTAAACTATTGTGCACCAACATTGTGCAGTTAACTGAGCTAAAATTTAGGTTACAATCATTTTTCTGGCTCTGGAATGCCCTTTCATTAGTTCCCTTGTATTTCAGCTTATGACCAATCAAAAGGTTCATATTTGTTGGTATGTACAGTTTATATAAACTTTTTACAATTCTCCAAACAATTCAAGTTGATTCCTTTGTAAGTTCCAATAAATTTCAACTTGGAATATTATAAAGATTCCCCATGGACATTTTCCGGAAATTCATTAAAAATGTTCTGCCCTTTTTGATAGCGTAGCTTCTAAAGCCTGATTAGATAAACAGCACACGTACGCTGGCATTCGTAGTATTTTTAGTCTGCAATCTGGCAAATCAGTATTATATCAGTAAATAATAGATTCCCTGGGTGATAACAATGTGCTGTGACTATCACTTTTTGAAGACGGCGTGTCATCCAGTCTCAGCTTTCACAGCTTTCCTCCTCCACATATCTTCACTAGGCAACATAGAGTCGTGAGGCAAGTTTAGGATAAGCTACTTTCTCAATTCTTTTTCTACCCCCGCAGGTGTCGGAAGCCTGTTCGGATGTAAATTTATTTCGATGCTTCAGAAAAAATCCCTGTTGCTAGAAATCCCTGCAGGAGGTGAGAACAGCTGAATACGACACTTTGGAGCGTGCAAATCTACTTGCTGACTAATGAATTATTTTTACTACATGCATCATGTCGACTCATGACTCAGGGTTCGATTAAAAACTAATGCAAAGGTGATGATTAGAATTACCGATACCGGCCATCGAACATTACGAAATATCACCGGCCATCGAACATGCTACAGTTTAATTAGCTTAGAAAAACAGAGGCCTGGGGTAATAATGGCATTATGCATGGGAATGTTAATGTAAATGCCTTTTTGAAAGTGAATTTCTTTCTTCGCATATCCCATCTTAGTATGTTGAGGTCAGAGTGCAGGGTCAGCTATAATACAGTGCCCCTTGAGCAAGAAGGGTTAAGGGTCTTGCTCAAGGACCCAACAGTGGCTGGCTGGCGATGGGGCTTGACCCCAGGTCTTGAGATCAACAACTCAGGCGGGCAGTGATAGGGCTTAAACCCTGGTCTTCCTGGTCTTCAGATCAACAACGCAGCGCCTTAACCATTTGAACCACCACTGCCCCTGAATGCCATTTTAGGACACAATCATGCCCACATGCATGAACACCCACACCTAAGGAGGAAAATATGACCTTTATAGTTAATCTGTTGTTGACAGAGCGGTCTCTAAAGTCATCCAGGCGCACTGGGGCTGATGAAGCAAATTCTACTGCACCTCCCACATGCTCAGTCATATAAAACTCCACAATAAGCCTTTATGTGTATAAATCGTGTACAGCTCCAGTGAACCGACTGAATGGTGGTGGTGGTGGTGGGGACCTAGGAGGACAAGCAGTGTGTCTCTGTAGAAGCAATAATGACTTGCATATATATTTAATAAAGATCACTCTGTTATTGATTTTTTTAGAACAGATATTGTTACCGATCATCTACATGTAAGCGTGACTGATAATTGATACGCAGAACCGATATTTATTTATTCAGCTTACTTCTATTTTTGACCCAGTGATAACAACAGTATTGATCACAACTAAACAAGCAACCTTTATTTATAAAGCAATAAGTAGTATAATTTCTACGCCCTCCTGGTACACAAAACAACTCTTTTTTCCATATCGTTAGAACTGTAGGGGTCTAAAACTAGCAGAAAATTACCAGTTGAATAAATTACTGCACCGTTATTAAATTATCTTTCATCCATAAACGCTTTAACTGGGTAAACAATCGGGTAAAAAAACATCAAAATAATTAAAATCAAATAAAAAAAAAACCCTCAAAACGATCTAAATCATAGGTTGTAACGTAGTCCTGTAATGTGGCCCCTT
>VCAZ01000112.1:1185000-1327500 GCA_005784505.1 Bagarius yarrelli | reverse complement strand
TCCCACCGCTGCCAGTCTGAGTTGTTGATCTAAAGACCAGGAAGATTAGGGTTCAAGTCCCACCACTGCCAGTCTGAGTTGTTGATCTAAAGATCAGGAAGATTAGGGTTCAAATCCTACCACCGCCAGTCTGAGTTGTTAATCTAAAGATCAGGAAGATTAGGGTTCAAATCCTACCACTGCCAGTCTGAGTTGTTAATCTAAAGATCAGGAAGATTAGGGTTCAAATCCTACCACCGCCAGTCTGAGTTGTTAATCTGAAGATCAGGATAATTTGGGTTCAAGCCCCACCACCAGAAAAATTGGGGTTCAAGCACCACCACCATCAGACTGGGTTGTTGATCTGAAGACTAGGAAGATTTGGGTTCAAGCCCCACCACTGCCAGTCTGAGTTGTCAATTTGAAGATCAGGAAGACTTGGGTTCAAGTCCTACCACCGCCGTTCTAAGTTGTTGATCTAAAGACCAGGAAGACCCGGGGCTAAGTTGTTGATCTGAAGACCTAGTTCAAGCCCCACCACCACCAGCCAGCTACTGTTGGCCACCGCTTTAGGGGCGCTGTATCATAACTTACTAAGATAGGATATGCAAAGAAACTAATTTTTACTCTTAAGATTTGAATAAAAAAATAAAATATGTAAATATGCGAAATGGTAGAATAAATCTAGGACAAACACACCGTTTTTTTTCTTCTTCTTTTATCTAGGGAGAGCCATCTGCCATTCAATGCGTGTCAGAGGGAAGGTAAGCAGGCATCTGGCCACCGAAAGCTAAGAAGTGTGTGTGTGTGCGTGAGTGTGTGTGTGAGTGTGTGCACAGCAGGTGACCGCTAGCTGAACTATATCAAGTCGAAAATGCATGATAACTGATCAAATAACCGATTCTCCGAAACAACACTGATTCATTAGCACTCGTAGAAACTCCCACACACAACACACACACACACACACTCCTACTCCTGCACTGAGAGTTACTTCCTGGGTAGTAAGGGATGGGCATGTAAATCAGAGCTGGTTAGTTGAATGTTTACCACAAAAAAAACACCAGCGACTGAGACTCAAGTGTCTCGCGAGCTTGCGATCACACCTTCCCAGCAGGAGAGCAGATTCAGCACACACACACACACACACACACACACACACGTAGTGTAAAAAGCAGAGAGTTTGGAGGTGTTTTGAGAGTAACAGCTGCCTCCGGATCACTCTGGGCTCGAGGTATTTTGTACTCCAGTGAAGTAGGATGTGGTTTAATTAGCAATAAGTTACCAGACTATCACATGGCTCTTAACACAGACCGACACAAGTAATTATGGGCTATTATTACTAACAGAATTAAAGGTATCATACTGTACTGCTGATGTGGTACGTTGCCTGTTAGTTCCCCCTGTGCTTGCGTGGGTTTACTCCGGGTTCTCCGGTTTCCTCCCACGGTCCAAAAACATGTATGTTAGATTGAGTGTCACTTCTAAATTGCCCATAAGTGTGAGTATGATTGTGTGTGGCCCTGTGATGGACTGGCGACCTGTCCAGGGTGTCCCCCCTCCTGCCTTTCACCCTTTCAGAGACGGCTGGGATAAACTCCAGCAGATCCCCGTGACCCTGAAGAAACTAGTTCTTTAAAACGGATCTACTTAAGACCACAAAACTTTGGAAGATCAGGGTCGATTTCCCACACCATTAGGTTATAACTGTTGGGCCCCTGGGTAAGGCCCTTAATGTATCCCTAATTGCTCAGTTGGATAAATTAGTTAAATGTAAGTCTCTCTGGATAAGAAAGTGTTGTAAATGTAAATATAAATGCAACGAAACTCAAGACGACTTACGAAATTATCGTGGAAACATGAATAAGGAAAATCCTTTACCATCAAATATCTTTATCAAGCGTAAAGGTAGAGGTTAGAGCATTCATTATCTTTAATATGGTGACTGAGGACACGTCCACTCTACCATAAAGACACTCCAGCTGTTTTCCGAGGACTTGTGACTACAGTTGCTTACACACACAGTGTGACCTGCTGTCTGTTTATCACCTAAATGAGATGGTTCTCTGTAGAGTCTGGTTCCTCTCAAGGTTCCTTCCTATTCTGTCCCAGCCACCGTCGCCCTCGGCTTGCTCATCAGGGACAATCAGGGACAAACTGATTTCTGTCTCATTTACATTTCATTCATAATTTTCTTGGATTGTGTAAAGCTGCTTTGAGACAATGACTATTGTAAAAAGTGCTACACAAATCAAATTAAATTGATATCATCTAGCAGACCAAAAAGTTATGTCCCTCTTTATGTCCCTTTAACTTCTGCTGTCCACATAGAATGAAAAACTCTTACCTTTAATGTCCACTGAAAATTCAGATTTAAAGCAAGCTTAGAAATCCAAAACCAAAGCAAATCCTTAGTAGATCCACGTGTTGACGGGACAGGTGTCTTTTTTTTTCCAGGTGTTACTGGATCATGAAGACAAGATAAAAGATGAAACTGTTCTCTCAATCAGAATGAATGCAAGATCGATCTCTCTTTCTTTCTCTTTCTCTCTCTCTCTCTCTCTCTCTCTCTCTCTCTGCAACTCAGAGCATGTGAGAAAGGATGATCTCTATAAAGTTCCAGCTTCATGAAAGTGGACTTTAAACAGAAGAAGGACCGTTCGGAGCTCCGGTTTCATGTGCCATCTTTATGCACACGCGCGCCTCCATGGACATTTGTTTATTTATGGACAGCGAATGAAAGAAATGAGTGAAAATAATAAAAGAAACACTCCGAAAATCGCTCCTTTCACTGGGTCTCATTCGCTCTTTAGTATTCCTCAGGTCTCCACTCTGGATTCCAGGTCCGCGCCTGTGCGAAGATCTGCTGCTGAAAACCTCGGTAAAGACTCCGCTTTAACCCCGCCCCTCTCTGCCCCGCCCCTCTTATCTCAGCCAATCAGAAGACAACTCCAGCTTTCTCTCTCTGTCTCTCTCTCTCCCTCTCTCTCTCTCTCTCTCTCTCTCTCTCTTATTATCATTATTTTATACCCATTATATAATTATAACATGACTTTTGTTCTTATATAACTCTTATATAACTATTATTATTTTTATTATTATTATTTTATACACTATTTTATATGCTTTTATGTATTGCACACTTTATATAAACTCTTATAACAATAACACTTTTTATTATTTATTTATTTATTTATTATTATTCTTCTTATAGATATATACACTACTTATATGCTTTTCCACGTGTTCTTTACACTTATATAACTCTTAAAACAATCATAATAACACAATTATTATTTATTTATTTATTTATTATTATTATTATTATATAGACTATTTGTATGCTTTTTTTACGTGTCTTTCACACTTATATAACATTTATAAACAAATAAATAACAATTGTTATTTATTATTATTATTAATTATTGTTATTATTTATTATTATGTTATACACTATTTTATATGCTTTCATGTCTTTCATGAGCCACCATGTAGTTTCTCATTCAGAAACTACACATTTATATATATATTATATATATATATATATATATATATATATATATTATATATATATATATATATATATATATATCTTCAGTTATTAGTTGTTAATCCAACACACTCATTTTTTTTAATGGTCAAAAACAACATGGTGAACTTCGAGAGGTTTGCTTTTGACCAATTAGTGTGACGTGAAAGAGAAATGGCAAGTGTGTATTCACGGTGTGAGCTAAATTCGCTGAATAGAGTCATCATAATTAGAGAGCAGCAGGGGTGAAAATGCAGGCAGACAGAAATTAATAGAAATATGCTATAATCAAAAAAACTGGAAATAAGGGCAGAATTTGTGTTGCATGGAACTAATCAAAAAAGAACAGATAAACACAATCGGGTAATAAACCAAGAAACCGACCAAACACAGATACAAACATCTAACTATTGAAAGGGAAGTGGTGGCTCATGGTTAAGGTGTTGGACTACCAATGCGAAGATTGTCGGTTCGATCTCCAGCTCCACCAAGCCACCACCTCTGGGTCCCTAAGCAAGTCTCTTAACCCCAATTGCTCTACTGTATGAAAGAGATAAATGTTAGTAAAAAAAAACATTTTATGTTTGCTGTTTCACAGCTAGAAGGTCCCAGGTTCGATTCCCAGCTCTTTCTGTGTGCATGTTCTTCCCGTGCTTGCATGGGTTTACTCCGGGTTCTCCGGTTTCCTCCCACAATCCAAAAACATGAATGTTAGATTGATTGGTCGCTCTGGATGAGGATGTCTGCCAAATACTGTAAATGTAAATAAATCCGTTTTCATAGGAGCAGAAACGTCTTGGTAGAACCCATGGCAATTCTAAGCATTTCAAAGCTTTGGGGAAGTGGTGGCCCAAATGGTTAAGGAGCTGAATTGGACCAGAAAGACCTGGAATCAAACCCACCACTGCCAGCCTGCCACTGTTGGGTCCTTGAGCAAGACCCTTAACCCTTCCTGCTTCAGGGGGCGCTGTATCATGGCTGACCCTGCGCTCTGACCACCAAATTACTAAAATGGGATATGGGATAAGTTTATGTCACAAATAAAGACATTTACAATACACATTTTTTCTTGTCTTGGAGAAGAGGATCGATTCTAGAGCAGGAGCTAGAAGATTCCTAAAACCGAAGCCCTGAAAAAGTTCCACTGTCCACAAAAGCTCTTGGTTTTGGTTCTTTCAGAAACTACCCAGGGCAGTAGTTTTGCATTTCATGGGAAATTTGCCTCTGTCTTAGTAAAAAGGTGAACAAATGCCTTTAACCTCTTTGTCAGCTGAAGATGCAATGAGACAGAGGGTGAGAGGAGAGAAGAGACGGTCCATATGGAGCTGTCATTACACCATGCAGGAGAGGAGGTGCTCTCTGACACTGTGTGTGTGTGTGTGTGTGTGTGTGTAAGAATAAAGAGAGAGAGAGATGGTAACATAGTATAATATTCTAAAAGTTTGCACCTCTCATTGAGTTACTTTTCATCCTTCCATTCTTTCACTGTATATTCTTTCTTTTTTGTTTTCTTCTTCTCCATTCTCTCTTTCCAAATGTCTCCATGCTCTACATCCTAATCCCTTTTCTTTCATATCCCATTTGTCCCTCTTTTCTCCTCTCTGCTCTCTCTATTCTCATTTATCTCACTTGTCTCCCTGTCATTCCTCTTCTGCTCCTCTTTCTCCTTGATTTATTCCCTTTTCTTCTCTTTTCCTTTTTCTCCTCTATCATCCCTCAAATGCTGTCTTACTCTGTTCTACTACTATCATCTCTTTTTTTATGGGGGCTTTTTAACTGCCTACCCTCCTGATCCTCCTCCATCTTCCCTCTGTCCTAATCCATGATTGCTTCTTCTCTATTCTCCTCCACCCCACTACTACTTCTTCTCTTCTTTTTTTTTTGGTCTCCTCTTTACTTTCTCCCCTGTCTATTCATCGTATTTGTTTAATTTCTGTCTTTCACCTCTTTTTCTGTTTGTCTTCAAATTTTTACACCTCCACTGTCTATCTATCTACTTGGAGGGAGGATCTATAATTTTTTTTCATGTGTTCTTCTTTGTCTATTCATCTTTTTATTCATCCACTCTCACCCATCTATCCGGTTTCTCAGACATTACACTGAGAGTTTCCATCTGTCACTTCGATTGGATCGATTCCTTCCACTTTTCTTCCACTCATTCGTTTCATTCTTTTATTCTCCTCTGTCTGTCCTCAGCTTCTTCACTTCCTGTCCTCTTACATTTCTTAATAATCCTTTCTTTTACTTTCACTTATCCTTTTATCATTCCCCATTCCCTTCTCTCTGTCTATCATCTTTAACTTCATCTTAATCCTTCTTTTCTTCCTACCGAACATTTCTCATTCTTCCTTTTTACCTTCTTCCTGTCTTTTAACTCATTCCTTTTCTCCTTAATCCTGTTTACTTCTGACCATGCATCCTCTTTCATCCTTCCGTTTTTTTAATCCTCTTTTATCTCTTCACCACTTTTCTCCTCCACACCATGTGTGTGGTTTTTTTTTTTTATTATCAGCTGACAGACTACATTATTCCTGGTGGTGCATTCAGACGCCGGTCGTTGCACCAAAACACTTTACGCTCCAGAAAACTCAGTCTTGCGCCTGGATGTTACAAAGGCCGTGTCAAACATAGATGGCACACACCCACCACACACACACACACACACGATCCCCTAGTCTGTGGGCTGTGAAATGAGTCTATTTGTGGACAACTGTTTGCCATGCTGGAGTGTATCGATTATCTGTTTCAGGGCTGAACAGGACTGTCTCCTGTCTTCCTTTCTGCATTCTTCTCTTTCCTCTCATCTCTCGTCTGTCATTCTCTCACTCGGTGAAGACATCCACCGCTTCCAGACAAGCGCTGAATTTTTCATGTTTCCCTAGTGGCTTTGCAAAAGACAATTAATAGGCATCTTTACCATGAGCCTATGATCGAAGACCTAATCCAGACACAATAATTTACTCATCACATCATTCCACAGACGTCCTTATCCAGAGTGGCTTCCATTTTTTTTTTATACAACTGAGGGACAATTGGGGGTTAAGGGTCTTGCTCAGGGCTCCAGCAGTGGTAACTTAGTGATGCTGGGAATCAAACCCCGATCCTCCAATTAGCAAGCCAGCACCTTAACCACTACGCTACCACGTCCCAGACTAATGCTTAAAAAAATAGGCCATTATTCGTCCAGGGCTTTAACAATGGCTTAAATAATACTTTCTTCTTTCTCTATTTCTTTGTTGTTGTTGTTTGTTCTGTTTTAAGTTTCCAGTTTGCCATGAATAACAATTTACAGCGTTATTGTTGGCGTCTATACACACGTCCATTGATTAACCTGCTCGTCCTCACGCTCCCCAGCTCCTAACATGCATATTCATGACTCAGCTTCTCTGTAAAGCCTATTTAAATTGGAAATGTCCCTTTCATGTGCACGGCAGACCGTCAGAACATGCTGTGTAAGCACACAGTCAGATGAGGACACAGCTGGTGTGTGTGTTCGCTATCGAGAAAGTGTAATGTTGACCGTAACAGGAGACGGATGGCTGCAGGTTTGAAAAGTTAAACAAGAGGCTGCTGAGTGTTTAACCACATGGGACCTTATCATACTGCGAGTAGCCAGTTCTGATTGATGACAGAGAAAAAGAGAGAGAGAGAGAGAGAGAGAGAGCTGTAGATATAGAGCACACGAGATAAAGGCACATACTGTAGCTTCACTCTGACAAATAAACAGTGAGAAGATGCAGAAAACCAACACTGAGTCACCTAAAATATTCATGATGCCAGGCAAAATTTAGAAATTCACTCGTCTCACTTTTTCTCGCTTTCTCCATCTCTTGGGTTTTTTTCTAAATCTGTCAGTATGTGTTTTTACCAACAGGAGTAATTAGACCGCTCGGAAAAAAAAAAATCCTGACATGCTCTAGAACTTAAGTATATAAATAATTAAATCGTTTGAACTGTAATTATTAGCAACTTGCAAGCTTTTAAATGAACAAATTGGTACAAAATGATCATGTTTATGGTGGGACATAGAGACAGGGTTAGTGAGTCCTCTTTTTCCTTATGCAATTGAATTTATAATCAATGCAATTAAAACACAACCACATCTTCTGACATTGTCTAGAACATTGCGAAGGCATATTGCTTGTAATCCCCCGACGGTTCTACGTATTGGCAAATTTGAGGCTCTGTCCACACGAACTTCAGAAAAAATTTCAGAAACGGTGGGTTCAGTGTTCTCAGGTAGGCACCGAAACCGGAGATTTTGGCTTGTCCGTGATGTCATTTCCTTTGTTTGATGTCAGATTTTTCAGATTTTTCCAGAAAAAGGTATTGTAGCATTCGTACCCTAACAAGCCGAATGTGTACCAGTTTCTTCTGAAATTAGATTTTGTAACGATACTCCACTGAGGCGAGACGTATTTAAACCCAAGTGCAGTTTACTGGTGGTAGCAGCAGAATGCATTCCGAAGTCTACAAAAACCTTTTGGATGCCAATTCTCAGAGAAACTCATCCAGTTTTGTTGGACGTTATTTCCTTATACAGACAATAAGCCAAAACACACTGCCAACACATCAATGGGCGTTAAAGTGGAAATAAGTGGAAGCTTTGAAACTGGCCAAGTCAATCACCAGAGTTAAGCATAAATGATTAGCATGGCACTTCCTGGACAAGAGATGGAAACTGAAAGAAGCTGCTATACAAGCCTGGAAAAGTGTCTAGGAATTTTGGTGACATCATTCAGTCATTGTGAAAATTTGCAACTAAATATGTGTTAATAAGTGTTGTCATTTTAATGAACTTTTTTATTTATCCTTAAAAGATTTTTGTTGTTATGAGTGCTTGTTTATGTCCTAATCCGGGGTCACGGGGATCTGCTGGAGTTTATCCCAGCTGTCTCTGAAAGGGTAAAAGGCAGGAGGGGGACACCCTGGACAGGTCGCCAGTCAATCACAGGGCCACACACACACTCACACACACTTCTATGGGCAATTTAGAATCACCAATTAACCCAACATACATGTTTTTGGACCGTGGGAGGAAACCGGAGAACCCGGAGTAAACCCACGCAAGCACAGGTAGAAACTCCAGACAGAATCGAACCTGGGACCTTCTCGCTGTGAGGCAACAGAGCTAACCACTAAACCACTATTATTTTTATTATTATTATTATTATTATTATTATCATTATTATTAATATTATTATGACACGTACAAACTTAAACACTTTCCCTTAATTAAAACAAAAAAGGAAGTAAGTTCAAATTGAACACAATCTTGCTAAAACTGTGTGTATAAAAAAAATTTTTTTTCATTCTTAAATAAATTTAATATATAAACACTTTTTATACTTAAGTACAATAAATATCATATACTTTAATACCCTAACTCAAGTAATATTTTAAATGGTGCCTTTAACGTCTAGCCTTAAGGTACTTCCATTTACATTTCTGGTGTTTGGCAGATGTTCTTATCCAGAGCGACTTACATTTATCTCCTTTATACAACTGAGGTTAAGGGCCTTGATCAAGAGCCCAGCAGTGGGAACTTGGTGTTGCTGGGAATCGAATCCCAATATTCCAATTGGCAATCCAACACCTTAACCACTGAGGTACCACTTCCCCTTTTATCCTATGGAACATTAATGATTCTGTTACCCAGCTAACTAGTATTATCTACCCTGGTATTTTAATCCCAGCCATCTTTACTGCTAGAATTAGCATATCTATAAAAAATATACCGCTACGAATACAATAATAAAGAAGGCTTGTCACATTTGCAGGTATGTTTAAAGCATAGAAGTTAAACTATGTCAAAGGTTATACCTAACTGCTTTTGTGTAAAAAAAAGGGGCAAGAAATAGCGAGAGGTCACATTCAGGAAAAGTTACCATGAAAACATTGTCTTCAGGTATGAGAAAATAATAAGCTTCATGTAATTTTCCAGAGAGGGCATGCATATGGGCAAAGAAAAGTGTGAGGACATTATAGCAAAGCAAGGTTTGCAGTAGTGAGGACATCACAGGGCTTAATTAGCATACCCTGAGACTGCGTTGAAAGTGACAGCACAGTATGTGGTGCAAGGACATCTAAAAAAGTTGCACTTCTCTTTCCACCTTTCAGCTAGTTTGAATTGTAGGACAAAAAAAGGTCTCTGGCATTGTAGTCATACCTGTAAATGGCATTTATAATTATGATATGACATTCGGTTTATTAATATCTTCTCCTTTCGGCTGTTCCCTTTTAGGGGTCGCCACAGCGAGTCATCTGTCTCCCCCTAACCCTATTCTCTACATCCTCTTCACTCACACACACTAACTTCATGTCCTCGTTTATCGCATCTATATACCTCCTCTTTGGTCTTCCTCCTTGCCTTCTGCCTGGTAGCTTCATTTCTAACATCCTTCTACATCTGTACATGTCCAAACCACCTCAATCTGGCTTCCCTGACTTTCTCCCCAAACATCTAACATGAGCCTTTTTCCTAATGAACTCGTTCCTAATCCTGTCCCCTGTATGTATTATACAATTATTCTATTAAAAACACACAAATTGCATTGATTTGACACCAAATATAGACAATATATACTTGATACCATATAATCTGGATGCATTGATGTATAGATTTTAATCACGAATGCACCCAAAGTCTTGGCGAACAGGCGGTAATATGAGTTTGATAGGTGGGTGGAAGTTTCTTGGCTTGCACCACCTGGGAGCGATGTTTTGGAGCGCTGCAGAGGAAGGCAGATGGCTATTCATATTCCGGAATCTCATTACTAGTTCGCCAAGTTTCATTTGATCACAATAAAAACCCAAAACAGATGCATCAGATCATCAGAGTAAAGTCTATTTAGAGACACAAGGGCTTTTTCCTGACCAAGAAGGACACTTACTAACAGACAGACATGTAGAGTAGAATGGGGCTAGAGGCTTTGTGGTGAAAAATGGACAGACACTTGACTTGATTGAATGGTTTTATGGATATGTAAAATTCAATAAATGTGACTAAAGGACCAGTTATGTAATGGATGGATGGATGGATGGAAATATTTATGGATGGGTGGTTATATCTATTAGATCAGGGGTGACCAAACTCTGTCTTGACAGGCCGGTAGCCTGCAGGGTTTAGCTCCAACTTGCCTCAACATACTTGCCTGTAAGTTTTAAATACACATAGCAAGACCTTGAGTAGTTGGTTCAGGTGTGTTTGGATAGGGTTGGAGCTAAACTTTGCAGGACACCGGCCGTCCAGGACTGAGTTTTATAGATAGACAGCCAGCCAGCCAGACAGACAGACAGACAGACAGACAGATAGACAGATAGATTTGTATCTTTCTTCCAGTTACTTACTCACATATACTACTACAATAAAAGCCATCGTAAGAAAAGAAAAGAAAAGAAAAGAATAGATAGATAGATAGATAGATAGATAGATAGATAGATAGATAGACCAGGTAGACAGACAGACAGACAGACAGACAAAACAGATTTGCAGCTTTCTTCTACTACTTTACTACTTACTCACACATACTACTGCAATAAAAGCCCTTATAAGAATAGACAGATAGATAGATAGATAGACAGATAGATAGATAGATAGATAGATAGATAGATAGATAGATAGATAGATAGATAGATAGAAGATAGATAGATTTGTATCTTTCTTCCAGTTACTTCTTCACCGACATATACTACTGCAATAAAAGCCCTCATAAGAAAAGAAATATAAAGAGTCGTTACTAGAAATGATTGAGGGTCATTGCAATAAAAAAAAAGGCACAAAATACACAAATAAAATTTAATAGGGACTGTATTATTAGGACTGGCCAGTGGAAATCTATATATAATGACCAGAACACAACAGATTAGCTATCATTATTTCTAATGGAGCTCTGATTTGACATTTTCTTGCTCTGGGGAAAAATACATAAATAGACAGAAAAGTTTTTATTGACGTTGGTCTGCCTGGATGTGTTTTATTGTTTTAAAGAATAATTAAAACCCTAAAGTTGTTTTCTATTATGGATCTTTTTGCCTTTTGCTAATAAAGGATGATAAATTGTACAAAGTTAATGTTTGAGGGTTCTACCATATTTGTATAAATTGAAAAATATTTAGATATTAAAAAAATGTATACGAGCACTTTGAGAATAGCAGGAGAAGCAAAGTTTTATGCTGTACATATGTTAAGAATTCATTTTTTTGGGATTTGATATTTGTTAGTCAGAAACATCTTAAAAGAACGTTGAGAATTTTATTTACACTGTAGTGATACTGGGGGCAGCTTAGTGGTTAGCACTATTGTCTCACAGCAAGAAGGTCCCGGGTTTGATTCCTGGGCAGGGGTCTTTCTGTGTGAAGTTTGCATGTTCTTCCTGTGCTTCTGTGGGTTTACTCCGGGTTCTCCGGTTTCCTCCTACAGTCCAAAAACATGTATATTAGATTGATTGGTGATTCTAAATTGCCCATAGGAGTGAGTGTGAGTGTGAGTGTGGCCCTGTGATGGACTGGTGATGGACCTGTCCAGTGTGTCCCCCTCCTGCCTTTCACCCTTTCAGATACGGCTGGGATAGACTCCAGCAGATCCCTGTGACCCCGAATTAGGGAATAAGGGGGTATAGAAGATGAATGAATGCAGTGATATTTTTTTAAATGTAATATAAACATTTATTTTATATCAATTCATGTGTGATGAAGTGATCATGCAGCGTACCTGCCTTCTGGTCTTCTTTCTAACAACTGCAACATAAAACATAAAATCCATCTACTGCCTGCACCATAAAATACATAACTATAAAATTGAGCTAAGTGTGCTAATATCCAAACAGAAGGCATTAAACATTCCTTCTATTTTCCCTTCTGGTTTTATAAAGCAGAGATTTAGAGTGCCGTTCAGTGCTGGTGGCTATGATTGTACCTTAAGCTTCATTTGATGTGTGGAGGCCATTTTGTGTTTACCGCATTTATAGTCTTGTTTTTGGAGCGCACCGGGAAAATAAAAATAATGCATTATAAAATGTTTCTTTTTTACTGCAGTCTTTTTTACCCCGACAGGGTCATTATGTAGCATCTGGAACAGCTGGGATTAAGCTGAGTGGAAATCAGACCAAAGTGGATATTTTACCCCTTCATTAAAGTCTGTGAACTATTGCCAGGTTGATCCGTTTTTTTTTTTAATTAAATTTCATTTGGTTAAATCCATTAAAATCACAACCCAAAATGGAAGCATTTCTAATAGCTAACTGGCTATTTAACTGTCTATGTTAGCGGAATTGTAAGGCGAGACTTACTTTAGACCCAAGGTGCAGTTTATTTACATGGTGAACATACAAACATAAACTAAACCTGACTATATACAGAAACTAACTTTATACAGAAACACTAAACAAACAACAAACATTTACTAAACTAAACCTGACTTGACTACATAAACAACACTGGGCAAAACAATGGACCTGGACCTGGACCTGAACCTGGACAAGATCTCACCAGCAGTAGAACACCAACAAACAATAATCCACAAAAGACAGGACAAACACAAGGGCTATAAATACACAAGGACAAACAAGGAACACCTGAGAACAATAAACAACCAACCAATGAGAACACGACACAAAGACAAGAGGAAGCACATGACTAGGAAGACAAGAGGACAAAATGCCTGGAAAACTCATTGCTTATAACAAGGATGTAAAGTGTAGACCTATTATACAGACTAAGGGAAAAAAAGAGGAATATGACAATTATTTCTCTCCAAAGTCACACATTGTGTTTGCACCAGTCACAAAGAATCAGGCTAATGAGCTTTAGTCTGTCCCGATATTCCACCTTTGAAAAACATTATTAGAGGTTTTATTTCTCGATGTTTTGAACTATGAGACACTAGCAGAGACGTGACAACTTTGTGCTATATTATTATTATATTTAGCTCAGATTCTGATGTATTTGTCAATGCGAGCTGATTAATCCACCTGCTAGTGTGCGTATCTATCTTCCAGGAATAACTATGAATAGACAGAAACAGAATATTGGCCTGCGCTGGTGATTTGTCCAACTTTTAGAATGCAGACATAAAAGAGACTCTCATTTCTGTGTTGATTTGTACCACCAACCTAAAATAACCCGTTATACGGACAACAAATTGTTATATGTAATAAGCTATCGTCCCATCGGTCCATGTTGTGATGGACAGACGCAAAGTTTCAAGTTGTTCCATTATTATGATCCCAGCATTGCCCCAAACTTACTATAATGCAAAAGTCTGGAGGTTTGATAGAATTTTACACCATCAATCGATTAAAAAAGATTTATTAAGATAGATCATATTACTATTATTAAGACCTGTAAGAAATAATATAATATAAGAATTATAAAAATATAAAAATTATAGAATTAGATAAGAATTATAAAAAAAAAAAAACAATTCTAATTTTAAAAGTTCTACTATAAAATGATTTCCCCCCTTAATTTGGTTGTTTCATTTATTTAGAAAATTAGAAATACGAATCAAATCAAATTGTCCGTTACATTGTCCAGATATCAAAATTCCAGTAACACAGCAAGCCTAATATACAATCCAGCATATACAATAGTTTACGGTTACATTACTCAGATGTTCTTATTCAGAGCATCTTACATGTATTTTTTTCACCCATCTTAGGACATTATTGCTTATTGGAGCACTGGTGAAGCTCAAGAAGTTTTCTGTGGAGAATGCATTGCTGAATGCATTGCAAAAAAAAAGCTACAGAACCATAGCATAGTCCTTAAATATCCCTGTCAGTACAATTGGTTCAATAATAAGCAGGTGGAAAGCTCACAGACCACAACTAATCTTTTCTATGCACCATTTCACAATCTGGGAGAAGCCAGCAGTCACTTGAAAAGACTCACAAGACCATCTAAGAGCGAAAAAAGGAAACAATGAACTGCACCACAATCTCCACATCCATATTCTTACACTATGTTCCAACTCAGAACTTCTTCAGAACAATGTGATCTGGCCAGATAGCAATAATTCATTTCCTAATGTTTCTCTGCAAATGGTACTCGAGCAATATTCATCATCGAAACATGAGTGCAACGATGATCCAAAACATATTAGAGGAAAATCTCATCAGCCAAAAAAAAAAAAAACAACCTCTTAGGAGTAAGAGTAAGAGTTTTTAATCATTTTAGACATTATCAAGACAACAAGCTCAAGCTTACAACCAGAAAATGATTCGAGAGCCTTGAACAACAAATAAAATCTTTTAAAAGTGCAAGTCTATGGAATGTCAAGTTACCTTATTTATTTAGAGTTTTTAACAATCGGAATTGTTTCAAAGCAGAAATACATCAGAAACGACAATATTAAACATTCATTAGAACAGGCCATTTGATTGATATTCATAAATTTAGAGTCCCCAACTAAGCAAGCCAGAGGCGACAGCGGCAAGGAACCAAAACTCCATCGGTGACAGAATGGAGAACAAAACCTTAGGAGAAATTAGGCTCAGTCGGGGGGGTCAGTTCTCCTCTGACCAGATAAACCAGTAGGTTATTCTATACTGCAGTAAAGTTTTCGTGGTTTTGTCCGGATGGCCGTTTAGAAGAAAAGATCATTACTGAGAAACTGCCTTATTGTCTCCAGGTCATGGCGACGACGTTGAGCTCGGAATAACAAAGAACAGACATATGTTAGTGTAGATGCAATTCGACTTGTGATAAACAAATATATTGAGTGTTATAAAAGGTGTTCCCGGTTCGGGTTGACCTGATTATTGCAGCCCGATAAACCTTTAACGGATTTGAATAATAAAAATGTGTGTATTATGTGTAATGGACCTCGTAGATAATACAATAAGAGAAAAATCTGGATAAAAGTACAAAGTCAAAAGACATTAGGGGTTTAAGTTTAAAATAACAGTATCTTAAATAAAAAAAACAACAAGTGTCCAAGTTCCATTTACGGTAATAAGAATAATCAATAATAAAAAGAAGAAGTATCGTTGGACCCTGACCTGTTCGAAAAACGCACTTCTAGCACTTTAGTAACTTACTCAGGATCGTTTCTATAAGTAATGTGCAAGATGTTGGCAGGCGCTTTAATAGTCCTTTCTGTTGTGGGTGAGATAGCAAGCCTTGCATTCATAACACTCCTACAGTGTTCTACCATGAGCCATCTGCATGATGGGAGACCACAGGAACTCAGCAGGAGGCATCGACTCACAGCGAGCAGAGGAGCAAGCTGCTCTGTGCATTCAAAGCAGATAGCAGTAAGAGATTCCTGCTGTGAGAGCAAGAAACATGGAGTCGCCCACCTCTGGCATGCTGTACATTTTACCCTTAATTGCACAACCATAGCCAAGGACTTGAAATCATGAATTAATTCCCATGATGCTTTGCACAAAAAAAACCTTATTATCCCATAATAATTACAAAATTTCCCACTGTAAAGTTAGTGGTAGATGTCTGTAATTAAGGTCCCAGGTTCGATTCCTGGGCAGGGGTCTTTCTGTGTGGAGTTTGTATGTTATCCCTGTGCTTGCGTGGGTTTATTCCGGGTTCTCCGGTTTCCTCCTACAGTCCAAAAAACATGTATATTAGATTGATTGGTGATTCTAAATTGCCCATAGGAGTGTGTGTGTGTGTGGTTCTGTGATGGACTGGCGACCTGTCCAGGGTGTCCCCCTCCTGCCTTTCACCCTTTTAGAGATGGCTGGGATAAACTCCAGCAGATCCCTGTGACCCCGAATTAGGACATAAGCAGGAATGAATAGCTGTGATTAGCTCTAAGAAAGACTTTCTTATGATAGACGAATTTGAAAAAGTGATCTCAATATAAATTCGTCGGAACTCTGGCATGAGGCATAAATTTATCCTGGATTGTACTATACATAGCATCACCCACACACACAGATTGCCCACTTGTTCACACCTAAGGGCAATTTAGAGTGGCCAAACTGCCTACCAGTAGGTGGGAAAAAAGCTTTACAAGCCATATGAGCACAGATAAAACACCACTCGCACAGGCTACGGCCGCACTCGCACATTAAAATCTGACATATTCGTATTCGTTAGACTAAAAATCCTTTAAAAATGTGACGTTTATTTCAGGATGTCAGTGACTCCGTTTGATACACACACACCCACAAACCTGCAAGATCTGAATGTCGGCTTTCGCTTTTAAACATAAACATAAAATAATTTTTCATAATAAAAGAAAGTCAGAGGCTGTGAGGTACCTTTACATTTACAATGGCAGACGTCCTTATCCGGAGCGACTTATATTTATTATACAATTGAGAAATTGGTGGTTAAGGGCTTTGCTTAGAGGCCATTTTGGTGGTGCTGGGAATCGAACCCTGATTTTCCTGATTACCAGTCCAACACCTTAACTACTCAAAAATTTCGGACGAAATTCTAGACTTAGTGTTCGAAGACGTTTAGTGCTTAATTCTTGTCTGATCTTAAGTTGGCGATAAAAATTGCCAAGCTGAAGTTTAAAAATAAGATGGAGCAGAAATTTAGCAATGGAAACTTGCCACTGATCGGGTGGAGGGTAGCAGCCCTACATCCTCCCTTGATAACCTCTTTTTACACAAGTCAGACTCAACTCCGCTCAGCTCAAGGTGATAAGAGCCAAACTCAAACCAGATAACTCTGCATTTACCTTTAGCACACAGAACATAGTGAGAGCCTTCAGGAGAACCAGAGATAGTAGCTCACCTGGCTCAGGCAAGATTAGTGGCCACGGATCACGTGACATAACCAGACAGGAAGTAAACACAAGCATGAACAAACGAATATGAACTCAAAACATGACCGAATAAACAAGAAACATAAACGTGAAACATAAACAGTGACACTGAACAAAAACATAAAACTTAAACGATACAAAAAATAAACATAATATAAACATAAACAAGAGACACGATAACATAAACGGAACATAAAACATAAAGATGAAACACGATAAACATTTACAGCATTTGGCAGACGCCCTTATAGAACTGAGCAATTGGGGGTTAAGGGCCTTGCTCAGGGGCCCAGCAGTGGTGGCATTGTGGTGCTGGGAATCAAACCCAGGTCTTCAAGTTGGTAGTCCAACACCTTAAACACTGTGCTTCCCCAAACCACTTCCCCAAACATGTTCAGTCCTGGTATAATTTGATCTATGGGTTCTTTTTATTTATGTTTAAATAAATAATAAGAAAAGGTAATAAAACTTTTTGTTAAATTGTTTAAATTATACTTTAAAAATGTTAAAAATCTTTATATCTATAAGGAATTAAAAACTTATTATAAATTTAAGTTTAAGTTTTTAAATATTTAGATTAAATGATATAAAGTAAGTGTGATCAAATTGTGCAGTATTAATGTAAACCAATTGAAATGGAAGTCTTACAAGGATCTCGGCACTTATGGGAACTACTGTATTAAATTACAGTTACAGCAGTAATTAAAATACTCGTGGAACAACTGTACTACGGTAGTGTGTCTGTTGCAAAACCCCAGACAATTTTCAGCTTAGATTTTTTGTGTTTGATTTTATTGTTGAAGATACAAACAATGAGTTTATGTTACTCACTACAATCACATTCACCCAATGTCTACATTTAAATGTAGTTAACTAACCATGATCGGTTTGACCGATATTATATAAGCTTTTTTATTATTATCGGATATCGTTTTTGTAATATTGACTCCACGATATATGTCATTTTGTGGTTGTTTTGGAAATTGCATGCAAAACCACATTACATTTAAAGCATTCGGCAGATGCTCTTATTCAGAGTGACTTATAAAAGCCTTTGTGGTGGGAATTGAACCCATAATCTTCCGATTTGCACCTTAACCACTGTGCCACCACTTCCACTATAACGATTTATTATATTTTATTTCATGCATAAATATTTTCATTCTAATGTTATTCTTTCTTGCCTTCTTTTTTTTGTACTATTTTCCATCTATTTGCTTTCCTGTCTCTCTTCCTGTCTGTCTTTTCTCTCTCTATGTCCCTCATTAATCTCTCTCAACATTTCCTCGTTCTATTCTTCCTGCAAAGTCTCCATAGTTGTTGTTATTCCACTCCACTGGTCCTGATCATTCGAGAGAACGTTTTCCTTTAAATGGAGAGGGATTACAGTCCTGCTAATCACGCTCCAGGAGTTCAACCTGCATGACTGACAGAGAATTTGTTAATCTCTCTTTTTTTTTTTTTTTTTTTTTTTTTTTTTTTTTTTTTTTGCCTTTGTGCTTTTGGCTTTTCATGAAGAACCCAATTATATTTAGGAAGCTGTAACAAGTGGCTTTTTCAAATCCAAACTTGTTAAAAAAATATTGAATTAATCAGCATGAGAAGACGTCCGGGTTAGCAAGCTGTGTGAAGATGAAGGTGTCATGTCAAATCCCGAGTGAACAAAACACTTCTGATCGAGACTTTGCTGAATTTTTGGAGCACAATATAATAAAATAAAATAAACAAATACAAACAGAAAACACATCTATGGGTGTGACGCTGAATGCTGTCAGCTGTTAAGAAGTCGGAGACGAATTTGGAGTAGAATTTAAAAAATGGCAGAGATAAAAAAACACATGAAAAACAGTCCAAATGGCAAACAGGCAAAAACGGTAGTCAAAAATTGTCCCTATACAGAATAACACACAGTAAAACTATAACGCTCGGTGATGGGGATAAACAAACAATACTTTGCGACGTGAGTTTGTGTTTATATATAGTCCGTGACCTGGAAGTATTAGGGGCAGAACCAGTCAATATTCTGATAAGGGCTCCCTCTGGTGGCGTGGCATTACATCAGGGCATGTGAAATATTTTTTTGGTTTATCTGCTAAACATGGTGGTGCTTTTAATTCATCAATTATTATTTAGATGTATTAATTATGAATTATTATTAATTAATAATTATTAATTCAGTATCATTAATTATGAATTAATAATTATTCATTAATTATTATGGTAAGATAAGCAACAAATCCCACAATTTTCTGCAGGGCATCAAATGTCTGATCGGTAAAGTTTTATGAAGCAGAATACATCATCTTAATTTTATTAACATATATATAATCTTTAATCTTTTATTTTGGTCACTATATAATATAAAATTAACAGGAAATTGAAAGCTATCAGATTGTAATTAGGTTATTCTTTAATTACTTTCCTTTTTGCTGATAGCAGTGTTTTTTCAATGCAATAAACCCAACCCCACTAAACACTAATTACCCCAGCCCTCCTCATCAAACATAACTGCCACCTGGAAATCTGGACTAGTCTGTTCAAGAAAATCCATATGGTTCTAATGGTCAGGAGTTTTGATCATTTCATTCACACAGTTATGCCATTTGTCTCATGTATATTTATGAGTCCTATTATTAAATTTGCAGCTAAAACCCTATTGTCTTTAATGTCTATGCTGAATGAAAACCCGGCACAGTAACTGGTTAGTAAACAAACATTGTGTCTCGCTGGTTTAATCAATACAGGTATCAATACAATTAAACCCACATATATACAACCAATTTTATGCTTCATAGCTTTCAAATGTAAAAACCAATAGCTGTACAGAGAAAGGGCAGCATGGTGGCTTAGTGTTTAGCACTGTTGCCTCACAGCAAGTAGGTTCCGGGTCTGATTTCTGGGCAGGGGCCTTTTTTTGTGTGGAGTTTACATGTTCTCCCTTTGCTTGCGTGGGTTTACTCCGGGTTCTCCCTGTTCCTCCTACATGTATAGTAGGTCGATTGGTGTTTCTAAATTGTCTGTGTGAGTGTGTGGCCCTGTGATGGACTGGCGACCTGTCCAGGGTGTCCCCCTCCTGCCTTTTGCTATTTCAGAGACGGCTGGGATAAACTCCAGCAGACCCCCCATGATAAGTGGGTATAGAAGATACATGAATGAATGAATGAATGTATGTAGAGAGAAACAGAGCTGTTCAAACTTGCAGTAATAAAGAAAACAGGAAATGTTTGCTACTCATTAAAACTTTTACGTTTTCAGGTGCCCTCTGATATTTTTATAGTTTATCCAAATCAGCTACAAGTAACAGAAAAGTGAAAACTAATAAAGAAATAAAACTCATATATGTACATATTCCCCAAACTGTTGCCACAAAGTTGGAAGCACACAGGTATCTAGAATGCCTTACATTATCCCGTCATATCAGTACCCCTGTGCCCAAAGCCCCTGAGCTCCATGATGGCATGTTGTCTAATGGTTTGTGTCAAAGTCCTCAACCCCCCCTTTGGGAGATAAGACTTTTCAGATAATTAACGCAGATAGAAACCCAGACATCCTCAATGTCTAATCTCACTAACACTATTGCCCATGAATGAGTAAGGTGGTAGCTTATTGGTTAAAATGAAATGGTAGCTAAGTGGTTAAGATGTTGGATTGGTAACTGGAATCATGTGGATTAAATTTTCATTTCTACTAAATTACTGCTGCCGGGCTCCTTTACCGCCAACTGCTCAGTCAATGTGACTTAATCTGGTGGTTGGTATCTTCTAGCCTCTGATTGACTAAACAAATCTGAACAAGGTAAATAGCAGTGGGGTAGCTGGAAACCCATTGGAACAAAAATAACTTAAGGAACATGGGTTCCCCAACCCTGCATATAAGACAGTCAGTCCACGATATGTGCAGTCACAATTTACCACATTGATATTGATCCCTGAAAATGTTCTGTTACAGTATCGACATCCGTATCAACAAGTACCAGACAACATGGTACTCTAAAGAGCCGCTGCTCATGCATCTTTAAAATCAGCCACAGATCATTTTACCCAGATGTTATGTCTGCTTTATTTTAATGACAGTAGATGGCTGTTGGGGTAATAATTGTTTATGCAAATATATGCCACATGTAATAAACAGCCCCCTTGTGTACTACACTTAAGTTACATTTTGGGTGTTTTTTTCCTTCCATCCCATCTGCCCTGTAAACAGAGAAGGAGAATAGTCCTAACAGCTTGAATGTTCATTATGTTTGTCTAATTACCTATGAGGACACGCTATGGCAGATATGGCAGACCTCCAGCTTCAGCATGACAGAGGTACACAGAAATCATTTCCGATAGATTAAATGCTGGTTACTGAAGCAAAGCACTCAAAAGCTCACAGGAACTGAAGTCTGGCACACAGATGAAGAAAAGCACTTGTGCGAATCACGGTGATTAAAAGTAGTTTCCGCCTTTGTCTTTAATCCTGAATTTGAATGAATGGTTGTTTAGAAAGACTATTTATTTTATAGTGTCAGTGATTCAGCCAGTTTGTCTCAATAACATATATAGAATTAAGATGAAAGATGCTCTAAGTGCCATTTATTTTATGTAAAGGGCACTTTTTTTGCCTTAGTAATAATACAAATACCCCTAATAGATCCTAGTTAATTCTGTCAGATTTTGTAATTGTATGGTTTGTCTATATTTCATTTATTAGGCTCAACTCCAAAAAAACATGAAAGTCTATCAAAGGCTCAAGTTCTAGCAAGTTGCTTCAAAATTTACTCGTTCCCGTAATCTCCTTGAGCTTAGAATTAATGCTCCACAACCTCTTAAAAAAAGTGTAAAGTGCATCGCTTGCAAGTGATGACTCTGTATTTTTTTTGGCAGGTGATGACTCACGGACTGCTCACCGATGCTGGACAAACGATCTTTTTAATATATCACAGCAGATTTAGTCTCACCCTTAGGCTGAGTTTACACTATGTGATTTGGCCATGACAAAATCTGTTGTCTTTTGATTGCTGGTGCTCAATGGTGAGTTCGTATAACACTGTTATTGAGGTTTAAGTAACAAAAACAGAATAAAAAGCAAAACCCATTTAAAAAATCTTTGGTCATCTCAGAAAATCCTGTCAGTTGAGAGCCAACTCTATCAAACAGCTAAAAATGGGGAATAATTGAGGGTCTACCAGAAAATTCATTCAGAATTCATTTTTTACCCACTTTATCCCTCATTTGGGGTCACAGGGATCTGCTGGAGCCTATCCCTGAAAGGGCGAAAGGCGTAGTAATACATATTACTGAATAATATGTATTTTGGCTGCTCTCTGTTCTGGACCCCACGGCAGATCATCTTATCCAAAAATTTAATTGGTCTCTAGTTTTACGCTGAATACCCTGTCTGATGCCACCCTTCTTTTTTAGTGGTTGTGACTGGCACTGGCACCCCTGAGTGGATGGATTAATATAATCGCATCACATATCATCATGCAGTGGAACCTAACTGTCACTTTTGGAGACATATTAGTCATTAAAGTAGCAATGTGATAAACCCATTATATCACCGAAAAGATTAAACACACTTACTGATTGAACCAAAGAGACGTTTAATAGGCTTTCAGCGGTGATTCAGTAAGTGCTAATAAGTGACGTGAGGTAGTATATTTCACACACACTGACATGTTTTCATTTGTTCAAGTGTGTCCTTTCTATTTCCTGCCACTTACCCATGCTTTACTTTTAGTAAAAAGATGCTACCAGTGGAAAACTATATACCGTATATATAATAGTGTAATAACAGGATTTATTACACTGTTATATACACAGTATATATATATATATTTTTTAAATGATCACAAACAAACTAAGGCATTTTTATATTTGCGTACTTAAGAGCAAACAAATGTATTTTTAATACAGTACTCATTAAAATATTAATGTTTTTTGGAAGATGCCTTTTGGGGAACTTTGAGAGGAAACTTTATTAAGAAATGATTTACCTCATTTTTAAGTTAACACTATAAATTGTATAAATTATAGTAAGTATTAATCATTTAATAAAAATTAAATCTTATGACTTAGATTTAGAAACAATCCACGCCACATCTTTGTGGGTTGTTGTTTGTAGTCCATTGCGGTGAGTCTGTGTTTATGCCGGTGGTTATGCCAGGCCATGTGTTCAGTTAAGTTGAGTCTAGTTTAGTTTATATTTATGATTTTGTCATTTTTGTAAATAAACTACATCCTGGGTTCTACAATACATCTCGCCTCAGTGGGATTTGTTACTCTGGTCGTATTTCAGCTTGGCCAAATTTAGAGATTTCATCTTGAAAGTATTCAAGGTCAGTATTCAGATGGCTAGAAAGAGAAGGAAAAGTTCGCTACTTTCAGACAGATACAGGAGATATGAAGTAACCTGAGTAACTGCTGACTTCCTAATATAATAAAGAAAGTGAGCAATCCGTTACACTGCCTGTTGAAGTCTAATAATATCAGAGCCCTGAAGGAAAACTGAAAGAGGAGAAGGAACATTTTTTAACCAAATCTTTGTCTCTCTTATTCCACAACTGATTAAAAAACATCATATCAAATTCACCCTGCTTAATTTCCAGCTTCCCTAAAACAAAGTCATTTACCCAAGTCATGTTTGGCGCATTACAAGTCATTGTAACTTATAATGCAAACTGCGACAGGTGACCACCTTATAACCTTCTTATCAGTTTAATTTCTGATACGTCCCCTATATGAGGACTTTATATAAAACGGATATAAGATATTAGAGCAGGAAGTTGAAAAAGGCTTGCTCCGCCCATCGGTATTGCAGTATCTCCATCCAGATATCCAACAAGAATGTCAAATTTGGACTCATCTGTCTATAAAACACTTTTTCACTTTGAATCAGTCCATTTGAAATGAGTCTTGGCCCAAAGGACACGACGGCGCTTCTGGACCATGTTTACATATGGCTTTCTTTTTGCATGATGGAACTTTAAGGTCTATAGAGGATTTGAAATATAAATATAAAATATAGACATGAAAAAACACTCTTGGTAATGTTAAGACGAAAAAAATGAAGGAAAAACACTACAGGCTTATTATGTAATTCTAAAAACAGTTATTATCCAGGGAGAGAAAGACGTTCTGATTAATTTATCACGAAGCAAAGAGACTTCCTTATCTGTGTTCTTGCTAAGAACTGAACACAGAGCAGTGAGAATTGATGCAGTACACGGTTTAGCTAAAGGTTAAAGGCTTTGGTGTAGCCATGTTACCCTTTTCCATTAAAATGTGACCATTGGTTAGTTTAAATTAACCCTTTGACCAATAAAAATTGGCAATTTTTTATTCCTATTAATGAAATTAAAATTCCAACCACAAACAGGTGGGTCTTTTCATAAATTTTTTACACTTCTGTTTACCTGTGTTGTTTCTCTGTTTCTCTAAAGTCTCTTTAAAAATGTACGAGATCTCACCCCCCTGCGAGATTTGCGAACAATTTATATAAACTAATTATTTAAATTATTTAATCTCATATTCATTACCGGTTGACAGTAACGCAGAAACGCCGCCTAACGTAGCGAAGTAAAAATAAAGATTTTTTAAGTAAAAATATACTTGAGTAAGAGTAAAAGTACTTATCTTTAAATATACTCAAACAATTTACGAAGAAAAAAATTGACCGAAGTAAATGTAATTTGTTACTACTCACATCTGGCTAGGATTGGATTGACCTGAACAACAGAACAAAATCAACAAAAAAACAAAAAGAACTTAATATGCTCATGCCTTTATTTCCTACATGTCATCAGCCCATCATTTACATCACATTCACATTTACAGCATTTAGCAGACGCTTTTTTCCAGAGAGACGTCCAAAAGTGCTTTTCGTCTCATCATTAAACAGCTTAAAACTGGTATTAGATCACAAATCATAGTGTAACAACCCACAAAAACTGTTGAAAAGAGCAGCCTAGACTTTTTTACCCTAATTTTCAAATGTCAAGTGCTAGGTATTCGAAAAGGAGGTGGGTATTTAATCATCTTTCTGACATTGATGGGAAGTTTATTCCACCATCTTGGTGCTAGAACAGAGAAAAGTGCTAAGGCAGACCTATCTCGTGTCTTAGGGGATGGCGGGACTGCTCGAGCGGTGCTGGTGGATCTGAGGTAGCATGGTGCGATAGGAAGAGTGATGAGTGCTTGGAGGTAGGAGGATGCTGCTCAAGTATTTGGCTTCGTAGTCAAGCATCAGTATTTTGAATCTGATGCATGCAGCTATCGGGAGCCAGTGAAGGGAGCGCATCATCCACAAAATCCTTAAAACCACGTGATGTGTTATGAGTCACGAGGGCACCCATATGTTAAATAAACAAGTCTAAAGGTCAGCTCTGTCACTCCTGCCGACTACACAAAGCCGGAGTGCGCACCGAGTTGGACAGGAAATAAAAAGCCATAGATTCAGCTCAGCTTGTCCAGCTGTGTGACTTCGATCCAAATCAGTGGCTTTTCCTTAGACTGAGTTTCCGCTGCGATGGATTGATTGACTAGAGGGTTTTTTTTTTTCATTTCCCAAATGAAGAAGCTCCTGAATGTCAGGGGGGAAAATCCCATTTAACATCATACAGTCTGAGTAGGGACCTCCCTGTGAAGCCACTCAGATCTGTCACCAGAACCCAGTACTGCAGAGCAGAGTGAAGAACTGGTGTGGTTGTGACTAACTACGATCCTAAAAAGGTGTACAGTAAGGGGCAGATAAAATTCTTATAATGTAGTAAGCTATATAAAACTAAGCCTTAGTCTTAGATATTATGCCGTGTTATGCCAAAAACCCATGACTTAACCGCCTGAGGCATGTGGCGCACAATGGTGGGAAAAACTTTGTGGTGTGGTGTAACTGAAGCATCAGAGAAGGTCTGTCCCAGCAGACTCTGAAGCAAAGATATAGCTCTTTTTCTGAAGCAGAAGCACATTTAAGATTAAGATTATTTAAGTGTAACGATTGTGTTACTTCTTCTTGTTTGGTTCCTGTTCAGTGTTTATGATTAATGTTTATATTATGTTTATATTTTCTGTAGTTCATGTTTTATGTTTTGAGTTTCTGTTTTCGTTCAAGCCTTGTTTTACTTCCTGTTTTGTCCTTGTCATTTGATCTTTGTTCCCCGCTGTGTTCCTGTTATATGATCCCCTGGTCCATGTGTCCTGTTCCCATTGGTTGTGTCCCTATACTGCTGTTGTCAAGTCAAGTCGATGCTAGTTAATGTTACCCAACAAAAACTAGCAGAAGGCGAGGAGATTTGGAAGTATGTTGCAAGAATCTTTTTATTGAAGATTTAGAACACACTGCAGCATTTATGGTGGTCATCAATGTCTCACTTGACAAATGACAAACCTCTGGTTCTTATACACATTTTGCAGGCTGTTCTATCAAGTTATGCTAATGTTAAAGCTTTAGATCTTTTGTTAAGATTGCAGACTTCTCGACTGCGTCACCTACTGCAGACTTCCCGGCTTTGCCACCTACTCTAGACCTCCCGACTTTGTCACCTGCTCCAGAACTGCTGACTCGCCTTTGTTAGAGTTACTTTGATATGCTGGAACCTTTTGCTAACCCAAAACTATGTTTTTCCACATTAAGTTCATGTTTATTTTTTTGTTTAAGTCTGTGTTAGCGTTTAGGCTAAGGTATGCTAAGTTAAGTCAAGTTGAAAGTAAGTAAAACTAATTAAAAATGTAAATAATTTATTATTATCTTATATCCTTATTCCAAGAAATTGAAGTCTAATCATTTCTTGCAGCGTATCATGTGTACAATGCCAAAATAAACCACTTATTTTCTGTCAACATTCTTCCAGCCACTCTGGCAGCTATATACTTTATCGAAATTCATCTTTTTTATTTGTACCCATCAGCACTCACACTCACTGGTGCATTTAAGTCAGTCTGACTTTATAAATCTCACCAATTATTTATTTCTCTCGCTACATTTGCTAAATAATCACTTTCATGCTACAAATTCTGCCAAAATTGCAAGCATCTGGAGTCTTGTGTCCTCTTTTAGCTTCCAATTTTAAAGCCTGTTCTTTAAAACAAATCCAGTTTTCTTTTACACTGTCCACTGCATTCATTTCCATACTGTCTGTGGGATGGTTTAAAATCATCTGACACATCCTTTAGCTTCCTTAATCAGGGTTATACACACATGCCTAACAGGCAGTGATGTGTTTTTGATGGGAAGTGTGTTTCTTCCATGCAGGAATAATCGCACCAACTGTTTGGCGATGGACCCGTAGACCATTGTGTAGGTCTAATATCTTGTCCCTGACATCCTAGAACAGTTCTTTGGTCCTGACCATGGTGGTCAGTTTGCAATCTAAAATCAGAAGAACTATGGCAATGTCTTTGCAACCGACTTGTACACTGTACACTGTAAAAAAAAATACCATTCTTTATATTTAAATCAGCTTTTTCTTCAGGTGCACTTGCACATGGTTTTTCAGCTAGATTTGCAGGTAGTTTTCTTAAAGCATCTTGAAGACATTGCCACAGTTCTTCTGGATTCACTGCTCTGCCAACCAAAAAATCTGCTGGATTTTGAAGGCATTTGTTGATTTTGATGGCACAAATGCACTTCCTGGTCCTAATTACTTTTTACCACAACTCAATTAACTAATTTACAAATCTACCCACCAGGCAAAGTGTAATGTTTGTGCAGCAATTGCAAATTGCGATTTATACCAACCATTTTTAATCCAGCTGATATTTCAAAGTGGGAATCTATTAGCTTAGTGACTAAAGGTGGCAGGGTGGCTCAAATGGTTAAGGTGCTGAGTTGTTAATCTGAAGACCAGAAACGCCTGGGTTCAAGCCCCACCTCCGGCAAGTCAACCACTGTTGGGTCCTTGAGCAAGACCCTTAACCCCTCCTGCTCCAGGGGCGCTGTATCATAGCTGACCCTGCGCTCTGACCCCCAACTTACTAAGATGGGATATGATTTCATTGGCTCTGTACATGTACCTTACACAATGACAATGAATTGAATATACTATACTACTATACTATACTACTAAAGTGTTGGACTGCTGACTGGAAGATTATAGGCGTAATTTCCAGCACCACCATGCTGCCAATGCTGGGCCCTGGAGCGAGGCCCTTAATCACCAACTGCTAAGTTAAATAAAATGAGATAAAGGTAAGGTGGTTTTGATAAGGTTGTTTGCCTTATGACAGAAATGGAAATGGAAATAATTGTGTCCTTTTGTCTTAATCTCCAACCCAACTTTCTATTCAAATCTTAGTCATTACTCTTTTTTGCTTTTATTTATGCGAACAAATCTGTTATTTTTCCTTTGCGAAAAACTTGCTACTATGAACAATATCAAACAAAAATGCAACTCAATATCTAATGAGCGCCAAAGTAAAACATGGTGAATGCAAATGCTATTTTCCCCCATTACGAGATCCTGCAATAGGATTTCATTTAGATGCTAATGTGATTATGTCCTAAAAAGCGACTCATGCATCAATCACTGGCTTCAATCAAACCATCTTACGCTACTTCTGAAATATTAATAAAATATGCAATATGTGTTTTAATATTGCAATATGCAAATGATTGCTTAGCCATTTTTATTATACTTTATGTCTTTAATATACCAAACAGCCTTAAACCTATATATAGTCATAGGCTGGGGGATTATTGTATTACATATACAATATACACTATATCACCAGAAATTTGTGGATACCAATCCAGCACACCCACATAAGTGTGTCATTCCCAAACTCTAGTCTAGAATGTCTTTGTATGTTGTGGCGTTATATTAATCCTTCACTGAAACTAACAGACTCAAACACTGTTCCAGCATGAAAATACCCCTGTGCAGAAAGTCCCTGAGCTCCACGAAGACATGTTGTGTTATGGTTATTGTGGAAGAAAACAGGCATATGGCACACTTAGCTGGAAACACTTCAGCACAGCAGTTTCAAGGTCATCCTCTGGTTGGTTGAAGTGTACGGGATTTCTAAAAGACGTGTCTGTCGCTTTGGATTGATTAAAGATCCATTGTGAGCCAAAGCTTTAACAGACCAACATTTGACGTGTTTAATTAACATTGTGACACAGCTGTGCCATTTTAACTGACAACATAAAAAACAAGCAGCTTTATGGCAGTTTTATAATATCTGTCAATATCTCTATCAATATATTTCACCATTTTGTGATTGTTTTGTTGATCACAAATTTGTAGCATTTGTTTTAAATAGTTAAATAAACGTAACAGTATAATAACTGTTTAATAACAGTATAATAACTGTATAATAAATATAATATAACAATACTAAAGCAACGGTCTAGATCTGTTCATATGTGATATTAAAGCCGGCAAACAGACTTTGTAACAGCGTGAAATTGTATGTGTGTGTGTGTGTGTGTGTGTGTGTGTGCTCCAAAAGTGTGTGTATTGGCTGTACAGACTTAATTCGTTTCAGTCACAGCTTAGACAGTGCAAAAGACAGTAAATATAGCACTGCATCGCTGGCAGTAAAAGTAACTTGATTTGCTTTAATTGATATACTTTTATAATTAAAACTGGAAGAACTAATGCTACACTAAAATAACAAAGCTTATTTTTAATTCAAATAATTTAACTTTTTCGTTTATTTCGGTAAAAAAAAAAAAAAGCTTTGCTACATTACTTAGTTCTCCCAGCTTGTGGTATGTGGTAGAAATACATTTTCTTTTCCCACTGTTTTTATATTGATGTAGAAAAAAGAAGAGTATTCTTTGCAAAGCTGGAGGTAAAATTACACTACTGATAATGTTCTAAATGAAAATGCTTGTTCAGGTCAAAAACAAATGTTAATCGATAAACAAATCAGTTCTGCATATCAGTTACCAGTCACATAATTATAAAATAATCAATATCTGTGTCACTTCTCTAGTAAGACTATACTTCTGTACTTCTACACTTCTGATTGTTATTATCTCCCAGGATGATTATTTGTACTATCTTAGAATCGATTTTTTCCTTTCGCACATTGTGTTACTCAGCAAATAATCTATTTATAACAGAGACATTTCTAACATTGTAGAGTGCACTCTTGGCTGCCCTCTCTATAGTTCCCATACTCGGGGTCGAGTGAGGTGTTCCCATGACAACCAGTGATGAGACAAGGCGAGGTTGTATTGACAGCAGCATTTTGGTGTGGGGTAAGAGTTTATGGACAGGCAAGGAGGAATAAATTTAGACCAGGCACCAATATAACATGCTTTCCAGGGGCTTTTGAGCCATCTGTGAGGAATACTGTCTATCCCTCTCTTTCTTTTTCTCTCACTCTCTCTCTCTCTCTTTCACACACACACACACACACACACACTCATATGCACACTGTACTACTTTCCACGCCCAGTCATTCTCTGCCTATAATTACTTCATCAGATGGATAAAAGGATTTTGTTTTGAAAAGAATAACACTAGGTTTTTGTTTCATCTTGTGAAGCTTTGGCTTTTCCCATTATATCCATTTTGAAGTGAATCTTGCATACATACATATATATATATATATATATATATATATATATATATATATATATATATATATATATATATATATATAGTGATGGCTTAAAAAAGTGGGGGAAGTGGTGGCTCATGGTGTTGGACTGAAGATTGTAGGTTTGATTCCCAGTGCCACCAAGGCATAACTGTTAGATCCTTGGTGGGACCCTTAACCCCTAGTTGCTTAGTTGTATAAAAGAGACTAAGCTACCACTGTTGGGCCACCGAGCAAGGCCCTTAACCCCTAATTGCTCAGTTGTTTAAATGATGCCTGTATTAATGCCCCTGTGCACACGTCCCCTGCGCTCCATAAAGACATGGTTTTCCAAATGGAAACGAATCTCATGAATTGAATGAACAAAACATTTCCAGAGCAATACTTTTCATATAGTATATTTTTGACTACATAAATAAAGTAATCTGTCGCCCCCCGAAAAAAAATTATATCGATGCTCAGAAGAGACGACAATCTTTCTATTTAAAGCTCTGAATCTTAAACAGCTCTCACTGGGGCTCCATTCTTACCAGTTTATGTTGTCCATAGGAAGTTTCACTCAGTGTGATCTTAGAGTGAATTATACAATGTGACCGGAAATTGCTAGACAACATATACACAAAAAATAGTTTCTTTGAAAAGGTCTTTCAGTGCCAGAGGGTAGAACCAATCTGTCTGTTAACCTTAACATCTCTGACCAACTCCAATGCATTACAGCACACGGAACAATACATACAAAAATACTTAAGATACCAGAATACTGGTAAATCCTTAATTTGGTCAGAAAGCAGCTGGGAAAGAAGCTGGAAGGCAAATAACAAGTTTATATAATGGACTAATCGAAGGCATTAGTAATAATCTAAAGAAACAAGAATTTTCCAATAGTATTTTCATCATATTAGTGATTTGGAATGATTCAGGGGCCGGAAGTGGTGGCTTAATGGTTAAGGTGTTGGACTGATACCAGAAAGACTGGGGTTCGATTCTCAGCGCCACCACTGCTGGGCCCCTGAGCAAGGCCCTTAACCCCCAATTACTCAGTTGTATAAAATGCAAGTCGCTCTGGATATGATGTAAATTAAATATAAAAAGAAACTTGAAAAAAATCCTACAATATGACTTGATACTATCCTCTTTGTTCACCCAGAACTCTCTTATGCATTCTGTTCCATATACACCTTTTCATCTGAAAATGCTTATCAGGGGTGTTCAAGTATGGGTAAATGTGGCAGATTCCTAAAAAGCTTTACTCTCTGAAAGGGAAAAGCCTCTTATCCAGGATTTTAAAAAGAACCTTTAAGGATTTCCCTTAAAATCCTTAAAGGGTCTGGGTGAAATCCTGCAAAACAGGGTTATCCTGTTCAAAGTGTAAAGCTCTCTATATAGGTATAAAATGACTACTCAAGCTTTAAAGCAGTCTGTTAAAGCAAAAACACCCACAGGTATAACAATCGGGCAGAATTTTCTGGAAAAAAGCCTTACATTTAACTAGTACAGTTTGTAATAATTTGCTTTTACATTCACTAACTTTTACTAAACAATCTGATTAGCCTTATCCAATCCTTAACATAAATATACCTGTGATGGTACGCACCAGCTTCAAGCACCACGTTACCATTATTGGGTTAACTCTAGTGGTGTTTGATTCACCATGTCTTTCCCGACATGTCTTTCCCGTCTTTTCCATTAAACTGTATTAATTTATTCCCAACAGTTTATTCGTAGTGTTTCTCTCGCTGAACTGCTTCCAGTACGTGTATGTGGATGTTAGATTTTTTTGTCCAATCAGGTTTCAGTTTCTGTGTGCTGCCATGTTAATCTAATCTGCCTTCAGAATCAGTAGCGCTGCCCATGGGACTTAAACTATATTAGCAATAGGACTGGTTCTTTAATCTTCTGATTGGTTGATCAGAGAAAAACAGTTGAGGATGATTTTTTTATTATAAATAATCAGCATCTGGTGAATATGATGTATTTCCTATATTTTTTATGTTTTTTGGATCTTATTAGATCCAGCTAGCCCGGCCTATTATGGGTCCTGTCAACCTCTGGTGGGCATGTCTTTAGGCCTTGCAGTGGTAAAGTGACAAGGACGCCTCACTTAAACACTTTAACCAGAGTACCGCCCCAAGTCATGCCGGACTCCAGAGACACCATGACCAAGGACTAGGCTCTATAGGAAAGCCCCCTGCTGAGCTAGATGCCCAGATAAGATAGAGGGACTGCAGCCTGACTTGAAGGGGCTGAAGATAGCTGCCCAGCCCTGATGAAGCAGCCAGACTGAGTATGGGAGACCGGTGTTTTTTGACAAAGCTGAAGGAGCAGAAACCTCTGAGAAGGCAGTTTCTAACAGCGGGGTCTCACGGCTGAGGTCAGGGAGACCGTTCGTCTAGTGCAGGCGTGAAGACGTAATAATGCTGTATTAAAATATAAAATGTAACTGAAACAAAAATTTTTACAATATTGTAATATTATTTCAGGCACCAGCTAGCATTTTGCTTAGCCAAAAGAGAATGTGAGGAATTTCAAATAACCATTTCCACCCAGGATAACACAAAGTACCCATTCCAGATATACTGTTGAATAAAACTCAGGTTTTTTCTAGGGTTTTTTTCGGCAGAAGTTACTGTGGTAACGTGTTAACTTAGTTCATAAGGTGCAAACAGTTTATTATCAATAATATAAAAATCAGGAGAAAAAACAAAATAATAAACCGCAGTAATAGCTATAATTTTCAGACATTTTCAGTAATTACAGCACCACATAATACACATTCACAGCTCTCGTTTCCCCATAAAAAAAAGAGGATGAAGAAATAAAAAAGGTTGTTTTGTCTGCAAGGAAGCAAAATTACAGCAAAATAAGACAATAAATAAATTAATCAGTTTTGCATATCGGTTAACGTTCCCATACACGCGCAAAAAAATGGTATCGATTATAGTTCTAAAGCATCGATTTCAGTCTCTAGTAGACGCCGAAAAATCGAATCACTGATTCATGATTCAGGTCCAACGTGCTAAAGCTGGTAAATCACAAAAGTCTTAAAAGATGCATTACTCAATGAATAGAATCAGTCAAAGCCACTATTCATCTCTTCTGTTCATCATTATGGCATTGTGAGATATTTCTGTCTCATGAGTGAGGACATGTCCTGGAATATCCGTCTATTTGAATTTGTTACAGATGATCTCACAAATCTTCAAAGTTTCACCTTGTTTAAGGACAACAAGCAACACCATTTTCAGAGATATTTTTAGGGCCAAAATCAAGTCTTTTATATGTCCTAGGGGTTTTAGTTACAATTACAAAACATCTGCAGCCTAATACTAATAAAACTCTTATTATATATATAAAGTTACACAGTGGTGGGCCGTCAGTGCCAGTAAGTCCTCCTCTGCTGCCTAAACACTATCAGAATCACTGACCTACATTTACAACCTAAATTCTAATATTTGTGCTATGAAATGGTATTAATTTATTCTCAACAGTTTATTCTCTTCATTTCGTAGTGTTTCTCTCGCTGCACTGCTTCCAGTATGTGTATGTGGATGTTAGATTTTTTGTCCAATCAGATTTCAGTTTCTATGTACTGCCATGTTAATCTAATCCGCCCAAAGCCTTCAGAATCAGTAGCGCCGCCCATGGAACTTAAACTATGTTAGCAATGGGACTGTTTCTTTAGCCAATCAGATTTCAAATTCGCCTCACAGAGCCAGCGTTCCGTCTTCTGATTGGTTGATCAGAGCAAAACGGTTACAGCCCAGTTCGACTAGCAAAACACTGCAAAACACTACCGCTGTTGGGCCCCTGAGCAAGGCCCTTATCCCCTAATTGCTCTGTTGTTTAAATGAGATAAATGTAAGTCGCTCTGGATAAGGGCATCTGCCAAACGCTGTAAATGTAAATGTAAATATGACAGGGTGCCAAGAGAAGAACCAAAATATTTTATAAGAATGGCAGATGTATTCGCTTAACAGAGATTAACTGGAATTCTGGCTGCAACAGCGACCTTTTCACTCAGGGGTTGTACTTTAAATTTTATAACTTATCTTATCTTCAGGGCCTGAAGTAGTCATTTTTGTGGCTGAATGAGGAAAGTTCCACAGGCATGTTCCACAATCTGGTGGAAAGCTTTTCCAGTTGTTTGGAGGTTATTATGGAAGTAAGAGATTTAGTGAGACTAAATCTGTTATAGTTGATAATAATGCTTGAGGATCATTTCTGTATCTACAAGTACCATTTAATACAGGATCTCCTAAACTAGACCAATGAACACCAAGCTATATAACACTGATGCACTGTACTATTGTAAAGCTTAGCATAAAAAGTGGACAAATGTGTTTGTGCAACGGGAAGTAGAACCAAACAGACCAGTTTATTTTCACAGGAGAGACAACAGAGTCTCTCCTGGAAAAATAAGGAGAGTGTTTTTAGAGTGTTTTGTATAATTAAAGTACTTAGAGAAAACAGGATTACCCCGAACACGAGGAGCTCAAGAGTTTCTTGACGTTAACCAGGAGACCACGAGGAGCTTAAGAGTGTGGAACCTGCTAGAATCGAGGGAGTCTGGAAGTCCATGGAAGCTTTAAAAACTTTGACAACAGGAGAACGAGGAGAGGTGGGAAAAGGGTTTTTCTTCCTACGCCTTAGACCAGATAGTAAGTTTGGGTAAGTAAGGTGCTCAAATAGTGTGTGTGTGTGTGTGTGTGTGTGTGTGTGTGTGTGTGTGTGTGTGTGCAAGTAGGGAATGAGTGACAGGTGTGAGCAATCAGTACTCAGGGGAATGTGAGCGGTTTACTGTGGAAGAGCCTGGCTCTCTGTAGACACTCTGTCTACCACTACTAGTTCCTTAACCACAAACATAGTTTCTTAATCTAGAACGTGGACATAAAAGACAAAGATGACAAAATGTAATGATTTAGGCGTCACAAAAAAATTCTGTGTCCATTCAAGATAATCTGCACAAAATGTTTGAGAAATCGTCACACTAAGATCAACTTTTGCTGTATATACACCAGTCCTGATCAAAGACCTATAAACACCAGATCGGTGGCAAATAAATGTCATTTGTTCTAGCATGTATTTTAAAAATAATATCACAAATCAAGAAGAAAATAACTCCTCCTGCTCATACCACCAAATCTCCATAAACATGACACTGTAAGATGTCACATCTAACCCTAACCCTTTTCTAATAATAAAAAAAAAAAAAACAGCTCACAATGCATTTTTACACACTTACAGATTGAAGCTGATGAAGATCCTCAGAAAGTAGGATTCAGCCTGGATATGTTCGTATTCATGTACTGTATAATAACATCCAGCTGCTTCAACTCAGCTTGTGATATAATCAAGGTTTGCTGCTTATTTTAGATTTATCCCAGTGAGACCGGTATAAGAAAAGGAGTGACCTTTGATAGGATTCATGGTTACTGTATGTATCTATGACCTAAGGTGGCTGAAATTAGATCGTGATCTGCTATGCTACAGTTAGCCTTCCATGGTTTCCCATCCTTTAAATGCTTCACTGGCATTCACATTAAAGCCCTCACAGACGTCGTACTCTAGTGTCAGGTTTCACGCAGTGATATTTTAGGTCTGTGGTGTAATTTTCTGTAGCGTGAATTTTAAAAGAAGAATTGACGCTAATCCGATTAGATTAGAAAGAAATCATTTTTTCTTTCTTTACACCGACTCTTATATTGAGCAATGAAGTGCTTGAGGTTGGATTCATGAAGCTTTTAATTTCAGGCCACACTTATTTCTGTTCCTATGGTTACGTAATCAAAAATGACCTTTTATAAAGCCTACAAAAATACAAATTCACAATTTACATGTACATTTACAACATTTGGCAGACGCCCTCATCTGACCATTTATCTCTTTTATACAATGAATCAATTGGCCCAGCAGTGGTAACTTGGTGGTTGGCCAACGAATTGCTTTTTGTTACACAAACCTGGCAACCATGGATGGAGTTCCATCTGATTCTATACAGCTTAATGTCTCATATAAGGTTGGGAAAACATTAAAGTAGTCACAATTCACTACATCAAGTAATTAATCGATCTACGTATTGATCAAGATAGATGGATGGATGGATAAATAGTAAGACAGAAAGACAGACAGGTGGCAATAGAGATGAATAAACAAGAAGTGATCTTGTCCTTTACTTAAGTTCAGTTCAATATCCTTTTGTTTAAATGCAAATCAGTTTATAATGACATTTTTTCTAAATTTCCAGCAAACTTCTGGAATGGAATCAGATAATTGATGCATGAGCTGCAGTCCCTGCTGGCAGTGGGTTTTATAAGGCGTGACATAAGCAGCCTAGAATATCATTGATTCAATCTGAAGGTAGGGCCTTTAAGAGTCTCTATTTGTATCATGGGCATACAATTTAATGTGTATCGGAGAAGCATCTATAAAAGCTTTGTGATTTAATGGAGTTTTTGTTAAGCTTGCAGAAGAACATGAAAACATTGCACAAACACAGGAACTGACCAATCCAACCCCAGATGTGCTTTCCACAAAGAACCCATGCCCCTCCAGATGTTTACCAAAATCTTATGTCCGTCTTATGTCAGTTTACCAGTTGCAATATTTATCTGGGTTTGTCTAAAATTGTGCACAACCCAAAATTTTAAGTATTAATACAGCCTATTTTAGCTTTATAAACAGTTACTAATGTCATTTGTTCATTCATCTTCTATACCCGCTTATTCCCTAATTCGGGGTCACAGGGATCTGCTGGAGTTTATCCCAAGGATGAGAGGCAGGAGGGGAACACCCTGGACAGGTCACCAGTCCATCACAGGGCCACACACACACACTCACTCCTATGGGCAAATTAGACTCCAATCAAACCTAACACCTATAAAGTGATACATGCAGTGTAATTCCGATTTTTTTCCTCCAATGTGGCATAGATCGGATATGAGTCATGGCAGTGTAAGCAGGAAAAAACACATGGATCAATATATTTTCGGATCGGACTCAGGCTTCATTCGTATGTGGTAATAAATCTGATATAAATCGGATACGTGCTTTAGCATGTGCTGTGTAAGCAGGCAGATCGGATTTTTACCAGTTAATGACACCGAAAAAGCGACAATCGCGCATGACATCAACTCAGGTGGACACCAACAGCGATATATAATAACTTAACACAACTGTATTTGGATATTTATTAACTGTGACCCAAATCAGAAGCAGAGGCAGCGTTAACAGTCCTCGATTAGAATTTTTTCTGTACCGCATGCTGCGCACTGCACAAACACACACAAGGCTCACACACACAAGGCTCTCTGTCTCTCTCAGCGGTTCTCCGCCTAAAGAAATCGTTTAAATATAATGCGAAAGTAACATATTAAATAATCATTTCATTTTCGTCCATTGCATTCATTGATTATCTATTTTTGCTTCCTTTTCTGGTCAGTATGTCTACATTGGGGTGTTTTGCTGTGTTGGGATAAATATCAGATACGGGTCAGTTATGGATACAGTCACCAAATCGGAATTGAGCATTAAGACCTGTAGTGTAAATGCAGCCAATGTTGCCACTCAAAGGTCTCATCTGTGTAACGAGATCTCGTCACATCGAGATCTCATCACACCGTTAATATTTAATATTACATTTTTTTCATTTATATTCTACATATATCTATTTCTGTAACGCTGTTTTAAATGCAGTGAAGATTAAATCAACACCTGTGTTACTTTAGTGACTGGGCTAACGTGTATAAGTAAAGGAATGAAAGCTTAAATAGCTTTTATTTAATGAGTGTGTGGGTGTAATGAAATCCTGCTTTGAAAGATTTCTAACCGTGTGATTTTATTCTGGTGGTGTGTTCCATACAGTCCAAATCACAGTGTGAAAGATGATCTATGCTTCCTGGCTTACTCTGCTGCTGTGTTATTTATTACATATTCAACAAAAAGTCATCCCGCTTCACACACAAACACACTAACCATTCATTTCTGCACACTCCTCCACACATATAAACATCAAAGCAGAATTAAAACACACCCAGGACCAAGACGAGATCAGTTGTTCAGAGCACTTTGTGTGTGTGATTTATAGACTCTTACCAATCAGCATCCTCTATTTTCCACTTTCCCTTTTCTTCATCTTTTCTTTTTTTATTCATTCTAGGGGTCACCAATTATTTCTTTATATTACTTTCCTTTTCGTCAATCTGAAGTCAAGACATCATTCCTGTTTCAACCCTCATCTAAGCAACTACTCATCCGCTTTAATAAAAAACGGCAGGTCAAACCTGCTTATTTATGCAACTATCTAGTCAGCCAATCATGTGTCATCATTCAGATGATATTCACATCAAACATAGGAGTGATGAAAAAGTGTGGAATTAACCATGGCATGGTTTTAAAATTGATTTAAGGTTTTTTTTATTCAAACTTCTGATTTTCTGGAGTTGATTTTCTCAACCTTTCTCAGGAGGTTACAGAGACTGATCTAAAAAAACCCTGCGTGGGCAGACAAATATCCAAGGTCAGCTAAGATATTTAGTTGTCTCAGTCCAGGAAAGAGTTTATTCACCACTTCCAGACCAGTGCCGCCGACCGGTAACACAACCTACAGCCTAAATATTTCATGTGTTTTTGTGATGTTATATTAATATTAAGATAAATATTGATTCTGAACTGCTCCATGTGGTACAGTTGTGGTTGTAGTGTAGAGGTTTGGAGTTGTGTGTTAACGGGTTTCTTGCTTTAATAAAAATGGTTTTCATCCTCAACACATGAAATGTCTGTAATTCCACGCCGTGTTATATTGTGTTTAGTATTGATGGTTTCTAGAATTGCGACGTGATACTGGTGGTATTAAGAGGTGTATCAGTCGGTAAATCCTCACTGAAGGCCCAGCTACCAAACACACCGCCTGCCACTGGTGTATGTGTGTATTAAGGCTGATTTCTGGATCATTTTTCATTACTGTGTGTAAAACATTGATAAACGTCACCTGTATAGTGTGTAAACATCATGCTGATGTTGTTTTAGATAGATAGATAGATAGATAGATAGATAGATAGATAGATAGATAGATAGATAGATAGATAGATAGATAGAGATAGATAGCTATAGAGAATAGATAGATAGATCGATAGATAGATAGATAGATATAGATAGATAATAGAATAGATAGATAGATAGATAGATAGATAGATAGATAGATAGATAGATAGATAGATAGATAGATAGATAGATAGATAGATAGATAGATAGATAGATAGATAGATAGATAGATAGATAGATTGATTAATAGTAAGATAGATAGATAGATAGATAGATAGATAGATAGATAGATAGATAGATAGATTAATAGTAAGATAGATAGATAGATAGATAGATAGATAGATAGATAGATAGATAGATAGATAGATAGATAGATAGATAGATAGATAGATAGATAGATAGATAGATAGATAGATAGATAGATAGATAGATAGATAGATAGTTAATAGATCAAGATGATAGATATGGATAATAGATAGATAGATAGATAGATAGATAATATAGATAGATAGATAGATAGATAGATAGATAGATAGATAGATAGATAGATAGATAGATAGATAGATAGATCTAGATAGAGATAGATAGATAGATAGGATAGATAGATAGATAGAAGATAGATAGATAGATAGATAGATAGATAGATAGATAGATAGATAGATAGATAGATAGATAGATAGATAGATGGTAAGATAGATAGATAGATAGATAGATAGATAGATAGATAGATAGATAGATAGATAGATAGATAGATAGATAGATATGGATAGATAGATAGATAGATAGATAGATAGATAGATAGATAGATAGATAGATAGATAGATAGAATAGATAGATAGATAGATAGATAGATAGATAGATCTGATTAATAGTAAGTAGATAAGATAGATAGATAGATAGATAGATAGATAGATAGATAGATAGATAGATAGATAGATAGATAGATAAGATAGATAGATAGATAGATAGATAGATAGATAGATAGATAGATAGATAGATGATTGATAAGATAGATAGATAGATAGATAGATAGATAGATAGATAGATAGATAGATCTTGAGTAATAGTAGAGAGATAGAAGATAGATAGATAGATAGATAGATAGATAGATAGATAGATAGATAGATAGATAGATAGATAGATAGATAGATAGATAGATAGATAGAGATAGATAGATAGATAAGATTAATGGATAGATATAGATAGATAGATAGATAGATAGATAGATAGATAGATAGCTAGATAGATAGATAGATAGATAGATAGATAGATAGATAGATAGATAGATAGAGATAGATAGATATCTAGATAGATAGATAGATAGATAGATAGATAGATAGATAGATAGATAGATAGATAGATAGATAGATAGATAGATTGATTGATTAATGGTAAGATAGATAGATAGATAGATAGATAGATAGATAGATAGATAGATAGATAGATAGATAGATAGATAGATAGATAGATAGATAGATAGATAGATTGATAGATTGATTGATAGATAGATAGATAGATAGATAGATAGATAGATAGATAGATAGATAGATAGATAGATAGATAGATAGATAGATTAATGCTTGGATATAGAAATTGTGATTCTTATAATAGCATCAAAGCTCCTTTTTAACTGCTAAAACTGTCACTAAGTGCAGGTTTTAAGGTTTTAACACATTACACACATTTACTTTCCATCCACACTAAAGACAGCATACGAATAATGTCATTATTACTAAGACCTGCTAACCCTATTACATTTTAATTCTATAACTTTTACTTCCGGACTGGTTGTAGACAGCGTACTGGAGAGCAGCTCTGTAAAAATAGGAACTCTCTGGAGGCTTCAGTTCGCATCCTGAGGGATTATTCACCTAAAGGAAAAAGCACCGAGTTGGAAAGGTGGACATATCGTTAATAGGGTGGTTTAATTACTGAAGTGAAGCGACAGTGTGTATAGATTTGATTGGATAGGGTCTGCTCATCAGGGAGATGGTTTAAACCTGTGGCCCGAGCAGAGTGAAGATGCTCTAAGGTCAGAGAGAGACTTTATATCAAATCAATGGTGACAGAGTAATCTAGTCGTTAGGCTATAATTAGTACCACTGGTACTTTAAGTGTTGTAATGGCTTTATAGATCTAACTCACTGGTTTTCTTTCAATACATTGAAAGTGCTTTAAGGGGCATGATGAACAGTGACATTGTTGCATCACCAAACCATGTGTTATGGAGTGAAGAAGATACAAGCGCTTTGGAGGTTTACTTTTATTTATTATTTTTATTTGTGTAGCGCTTTTTACAATGGACAATGCCTCAAAGCAGCTTTACACAGAATTCAGTAACAGTAAAACAATAAGCAAACTGGACGCAACTGTGGCAAGGAAAAACTTCCTGGGATGAAGTAGGAAGAAACCTTGAGAGGAACCAGACTTAAGAGGGAACCCATCCTCATCATGACACCGCATGTCTGTTAATTATAGCTTATGGTAATGGTTATCAAATGTAGTCAGTGGAGCAGAGGGAGTCTCGAAACTCTATGAATTTGAGGAAAGGGGCAGGAAACTGGTCACTGGTACCTCATGGGGCAAGTCTAACCCCTCTCTGCATTTGAGTTTGCTTAAGGTAGCTGGTTGGCAGTAATGAAATTTGAACACATTCATTTTTAAGCTTAATGTTCTAATCACTGAGCTACCAGAGACAAAGACGTCAAACATTAGCAAACCACTGCGGCCATTTTAAAATGGTTTTGGTCTTTTATTAAAATACAATCACACAGTAGGTTTGGCTAATAATATTTATTTAGCAACATACATACAAACATACATACCTACATATAAGACAGACATTGTGATTAAGAGCAGAGATAGGGATCTGTAGCGTCCTCCTGAGGGGAAAAGTGTAAACAGATGAGTGAGAGGGCTCTGTGATCATGTTTCCCGCCCGTTTCTTCACTCTGGACATGTACATCTCCTGGAGGTTGGACAGGTGCACACCAATTATTTTTTCAGCTGTCCTTACAGTCCACTGTAGTCTTCTTATGTCTATGTTCGCTGACCCAAACCGGACAGTTATAGTTATAGAAGTGCACAGAAGGGTAATAAAATAAACAGCATAAAGCAAATAGAATCTCATTTACAGGTCCTAATGAGGCATAACGAGTTCTTGGTATTGTTGTAATGTTTGTTAGAACTTTTTACTTTCGTTAGATAAAATGAATGAAACACATATTGTAACAAATCTGAGAAGAGTTTGTATAATTGTTCCTATGTTGTTGGTATGATGGTGCTATTTTAGTTTGAGTTGCTAAGGATCGAGTAATAAATTAAGAGTGATTTTTTTCATTTCGGAAGGTAGACATGACGCCAGCTTTTGTTTTAACGGGCGCTGCTTAGCACGGCACGGCCCTTCCACCTGTTCCTGCTGTGACGTTTACAGATTTTAAAACAGGAAGCACAGTTAACAAACCTGATGTCTGCAACTCACCATCAATAAGCAACTGCTGGGTACTTCTGCTTTCCCCTCCTGCCAGTTCCCTCCTGTTCGTCCTTATAAAAATGTCCCCGCTAAGAGGCTGGCCTGGACACGATTCATTTAGTTAACAAATTGGTGTGATTACGGACCCAGATAGGTGCTGAGCTAGGTCCTTCGTCATCAGGGACCACTCAGAGTGCAAAGGGAGCACTGCAAACAACCCGCCCTCTATGCTTCTTTTGCCTGATCTCTCTTTTTCTCTTTCTCTTACTTTATTTTCTAACGTTCAGCCTACGGTCTCTTGCCTTTAGCTGACAGCACATAACACTTTAATTAAAGAGTTGATTAAGAAATCAACTCCTCTTTATTGCCCACAAAGGAATTCCAGTCATTTCTCATATGGGGCAAAAAATAAAAACTAGACAAAAGGGCTGATTTATGTTTTTTCAAGAATGATTGTCTCTTTTCTCCGCCGCGTGGGGACATATATTTGACGCAACTCTCCTACACTTACGCTATTTGGTACACTATCAGGTCGTCTACTAAACATTTTACAGAACTCTGTATACTAAATAGACAATTTTTTCAAGATGCCCACTATGTTTTGTGTGACAAAATATAACCAATGTATTTATTGCTCCTTTCCGTTAATCGGTGTTGTATTTGACTGCATTACAAACTGTGGCTGGGTCGCTAATAAATTACGGTATGACACATACTATGACATTTCATTAGCATAAAAAGCAAAACTTTTTTTTTTAACTTTTTGCTTATCTTATGGCTTGTGTTTCTGCAAAAAAAGAAAAAACATAGTACCCAAACTAGACTATAAGCTTTTCTGTGTACCTGACAGAAAATACCCTGCAAGGGGTGCCGACCTATCACATGACACAATCATATACACATACACACACATGCATATGGACAATGGCTAATTTGGAGATGCCAATGGACGTACAATGCTTGTCTTAAAATGTAGAGATAAGACATTAAAGATGCATCCCTAAATAAAGGTCGGTCAAAAAAATGTCTAGACGTTTTTTTTTATTATTATTTTAAACATTGCTGTATAAAGCTCAGTCCACTAAATCGTATTGCAAGCTGTCCATCATTTTCTCAGACTCTATTGCACTTTTCTATTTAGGTGATGTTCTTAAATTAAACATTAAAGTAGCAAGTCTGATGCATTCGGGGGACAATGGAAATTGGAGACAGACCTTTAAACTCGACACATGCTTTATTCGTCACTTTTGCATGCTCACACACACACACACACACACACACACACACACACACACAGACGCTCAGCACTCTCTCCCTTCTCCACACTCTTTTTGTTTTCTGCCACAGAACACAAATCATTAGTTTCATTAGTCGCAGGTGTTTACCCCTCACGCTGCCTGGCTTTGCCCTCTATTCCCAAACTGGTGCTTAACCACACCCTCCTCTTTCACGGTAAAGCACGGCTGTGCGAAAATGGCTACCATTTGGTTGCCTGAGACAAATTTCAAAATCCTAAAAAAATCAGAAAAGCACAGACGCTTCTTTTAACTGTTTTACTGTTTGTACAGCACTTTGATTCGATTTGATTCAATTCGATATGATTCAATTTGATTCGATTTGACATCTTGACTCTTGTACAGTCTAATATTATGAGATCCTACGGCGTGACATAGAAATCACGTTTGTACAGTCTGACCAGAAACAATCATTAAGGGAAGTGGTAGCATAGTGGTTAAGGTGTTGGGCCCCTGAGCAAGGCCCTTAACCCCTAATTGCTTAGTTGTATAACAGGAAATAATGTAAGTTGCTCTGGATAAAGACGTCGGCCAAATGCTGTAAATGTAAATGTTAAAGAATATTAAAAATCACAGTCAAATCCTGGCTTATGTTGTAGATGAAGAGGCTTTTATTAACAATTGACTAAAACGATCGTTTCCTTTCTTCTGTTTTCTTATGCTTACTTTTGATCTCCAGGCTATGAATGTTACTGGTAGATTCCTGGAGCGTCTCTATAGAAAAAAAAAAGTGCCTATACAGCATATAAACAGCACCTACTAAAATATAGGGCTGTCTTTAACACCGCTCTATACGCTGTTACAAATTTTAATCTGAAGTCTAACACAATCTCGGTTACTATAAATAAACGAACCCTGGAAGTGTAGTTCCTGCACCTGTTCGGATGTGCAAATACCCTCTTGCCAAGCGTAACTATTCCCCCCTGCTCTACTCTTTTTCCCAATCCATCTTCTGTTATCTTATGAATATATTAATGAGAGCCAACGAATCATGTATGATGCATTCTAATCCTCTCACTCATAAAACCCTCTATTTACCACCTCATTAATTGTTTAATTGCCTCTGTTACTTTGTTCTAATGGATTCAAAAAAAGCCATTTGTTACTTTGATCTATAAAAGCTAATTCAGGAACCCACAGTGTTAAACTACAGACCCGAGTCTATGCTCCCATTTGACAAGGGTCATGGAAAGACTTATTGTTTTCCAGCAGCATGTCCACCTTGTCTCCGAACATCTCCATGATCCTTTCATTCCGGTTTTCACTCATTTTTTTGTTCTTATTTCCCCTGACATCGCAGCTTGACCTTTGACACAGGTCAGCCTGATATACTTTCCACCATTCTTTTTGCTAGTAGCACCAGAATTGATCTCCCTTTTGGTTTAATTCCTTCCTTGCAAACAGAAAATATTACATCCTACGGCAGAAAACACATATCCTCCTCTAGTACTCATGGGATCCATTTGTGGCTTTCTTTACAAGCCATATCACGATTGCTTTATCATAAGTCACAGCAGCTTTACTGTTGCAATATTTTATAGCTATACTATGGGAATATTTATATTCAGTCAAGAGCAATTTGCTTCAAATACTGTATCAGAATTAATAAGCACAAACCACAGGGTATTTAAAAAAAATTAAAAAAAACATGCTTATGCGTCTGAAACAAAAGAAATGTATTTCCTGTGACTGATTCAAACAAAAAAAGGATTTAGAGACAAAAAAAAACAGAGGAAGATGTTGAAAATAATGATAAACAACAGCTTTGGAGTCACGGAGCGCTGGCACAATGGTACAGTAATATATTTTGCTTTAAATTTCTTACCTTCTTTTTCTCCTTTCGGCTGTTTCCTTTTTAGGGGTCGCCACAGCGAATCATCTGTCTCCCCCTAACCCTATTCTCTACATCCTCTTCACTCACACACACTAACTTTATGTCCTCGTTTATCACATCCCTATATATACCTCCTCTTTGGTCTTCCTCTTTGCCTTCTGCCTGGTAGCTTCATTTCTAACATCCTCCTACCGATATATTCACTGTCCCTCCTCTGGACATGTCATTTAAAATCATCTTCTTTCGTTTGAAATTAGAAAAAGACAAAACACAAGTAGGAAATTAGGACCTTTACATGTCCATTTCACACATGAGAAGCTCATAAATTAAAAAGAAATCTCCTATTAACATTCATTCATCTTTTATATCCGCTTATTCCCTAATTCGGGGTCACAGGGATCTGCTGGAGTCTATCCCAGCCGTATCTGAAAGGGAGAAAGGCAGGAGGTCACCCAGGAGGACACCCTGGACAGGTCACCAGTCCATCAAAGGGCCACACACACACTCACACTCACTCCAATGGGCAATTTAGAATCACCAATCAACCTGACATGCATGTTTTTAGACTGTGGGAGGAAACCGGAGAACCCGGAGTAAACCCACGCAAGAACAGGGAAAAGAGTAGAAAACTTAGGTTTTAATGAGATTTTTTGAGAGTGATTTTGCAACTTTACTTCAAATTCTTGAACATTATTTTAAGTTACTATAAAATTTCACATATTGACTTCTTTTCTGGGTTTTTTGTGGGCATTTCATGTCATGGATTTTCTTCCTGGATTCAGGATTTTCCCTTTATTAAATCAGATCCAAAGTTGTTATTACTCGAGTAACTTTAAAAATTAATACTTATGCTTTTATTTGAGTAATCATTTATAAACATTTTTAAACATTGAGCATAAGGTTCTAGGCATTCTTATGCCAGGGGTTTTTTTTTCTATCTTCATGGCATATTTATTTATCAAAAAAAAAAAACAAGATATGAAGTGATGTATATGCATGTAGTAAAGAAAGAGCAGGTCTTGCATGACACGGACACACACTAAACCTCTCCGCTATGTAATTCCGCTACACAAAGCATTATACTTCTACATTAATCAGTGTTAATCAGTGTTAATCAGCACACTTGCCAGTATGAGTGTAAAAAATTCCAGTTAAGATTGTATTTTTAGTCCTTTCCATCATGCTGCTGATTGAGTTCCATATGTGTAATGTTTTCTGTTTTTCTATCTTTTGTGGTTTGTATAGTATTTTATATACCTTTCTGTTGTTTTGTGTCTCATGGTCAATTTTTAAGGAACCCTTGACCTTTAGAAAGAAAATATGATATTGTTTTCTTTAGCGATAAGAATAACGGCATTATAAATAAAAGGTGTTAGGCACGATGTTACTTTTTTCGGTAATAAGTAATAAAACATTACGTCGTTGTTACTGTTACCGCAAATAAAATGCGGCGTTACTATACAGTCGACGGCGCCACCTGAAATCACATACTACTTAAGTATGTACTACATTTAAGTTTAAGAATAATACATACTACAGGATTCAGAGCAATGGCAAGTTCAACCACAACGAGTTCAAAGATAGATTTTTAAGGTGAAGACATTTATGTAACATGTAACTTCTGACCAGGAAGAAAGAGTCTTTCCATGTCGGTGGCAAGTAATTCTAATCTAATGAATCATCTCACATTGTCACATGACACCACAACGTTATTATATAGTGTAGGTTAACGTACAATGTTTTATAATATTAATTTCTTTAGTTTTCGATTTTCATTCATTTTCACTTATTTAATATTGGGGGCATTGGAAATATTTGACATATTTGAACTTAGTTCCAATAGTTATATTTCCTGGTATTTACTTACTTCTCTAATGATCTAACCAATTCAGTTACTATTTTTGAAAAGTAACTAGAAACTAATTACTTCTTAAAGAACTATGCCCAACAATGGTTTTCTCTACTAGTAGTAGTTATAGTTATTTAATTCACATCACAATTTCTCTACTTATCATTACGTTTTTGTCCCTGTTACATAAAGATAATAATTTAGGCATTTGCTAGTTTTAATATGACATGTAAACGGTTTATGTAACAGGTAAATAGTTCAAGCCAAAATATATACAATTAACTAAGTATTACATTTAAGTTCATGTCCATACAATTACATTTACAGCGTTTGGCAGACGCCCTTATACAGAGCAACTTACATTTTTTCTCTTTTATACAACTGAGCAACTGGTGGTTAAGGGCCCTGCTTAGGGGCCCAACAGTGGTGTCCTTTTATCATGACTGCATTTTTAATCAGTCATTTCGAGGTCATTGACTGGGATCATTCGACTGTCTTTCATCAGCCTGAGAAAACTCAGTGTTTTCTTCTGTTTCTTCAGTATTTATCACTTCTATCCTTTTATCAAGTTATTTGGCTAAAAAACTACATACGTTGAAAATATTTGGTGTAAAGCTGTGGGAAGAACAGAGTCCCGTTAATCAGTTGACATCATTTGCCCGAGCTGTTGTGCCAAGCAGAGAGAACTTAGTGATATCTGACTAAGCAGTTATGAACTTGTGTACGTTTTTCCACCTACACACATTTTCGGCAGGCTTTAAAACAGAGCAGCTTGTTAAAATTGTGCTGTTCACATTCCCCTCTTGGCAGTTTCTGTTATCTGCAATCCAAAAACGGATCCAAATAGTTTTTAATGAACTTACAAACTCATGACTTTTTTATGTAATTAGTGCACATTTTACTGTCGGATCTACTGCCTGCCCACAAAATGGCAACATAACAGGCGGTAATTTTATAAGCTTCAGTATACTGAAACTGTAATTATCATATTTTACTCAATATCCCAAAAAATAAAACCAAATCTTTAGATGCTTAAAACACTTAATAATCCTAGCGTTGGTTTTAAATTGACTGTGTTAATTAGCAATGAATTTAGGCATCATATGAATCTTTCTTTCTTCTCCTAAACCATACATCATAGCCGGTCTCACCACTGTCTCTAAACCATACATCATAGCTGGTCTCACCACTGTCTCTAAACCATACATCATAGCTGTCTCACCACTGTCTCTAAACCATACATCATAGCTGTCTCACCACTGTCTCTAAACCATACATCATAGCTGGTCTCACCACTGTCTCTAAACCATCATCACATCATAGCTGCTGGTCTCACCACTGTCTCTAAACCATACATCATAGCTGTCTCACCGCTGTCTCTAACATCATACATCATAGCTGTCTCTAAACCACCGCTGCTGTCTCTAAATCCATACATCATAGCTGTCTCACCACTGTCTCTAAACCATACATCATAGCTGTCTCACTACTGTCTCTAAACCATACATCATAGCTGTCTCACCGCTGTCTCTAAATCATACATCATAGCTGGTCTCACCACTGTCTCTAAACTATACATCATAGCTGTCTCACCGCTGTCTCTAAACCATACATCATAGCTGGTCTCACCACTGTCTCTAAACCATACATCATAGCTGTCTCACCACTGTCTCTAAACCATACATCATAGCTGTCTCACTACTGTCTCTAACCCATACATTATAGCTGTCTCACCACTGTCTCTAAATCATACATCATAACTGTCTCACTACTGTCTGCTAACCCTACATCATATATCAACGGTCCATCACTCAACTGTCTCTAAACCATACATCATAGCTGTCTCACTGCTGTCTCTAAACCATACATCATAGCTGTCTCACCACTGTCTCTAAACCATACATCATAGCTGTCTCACCACTGTCTCTAAGCTCTCAAACCATACATCATAGCTGTCTCTCACCACTGTCTCTAAACCATACATCATAGCTGTCTCACCACTGTCTCTCTAAACATACATCATATAGTCTCTAACACTGTCTCTAAACATCATAGCTGGTCTCACCACTGTCTCACCACTGTCTCTAAACCATACATCATAGCTGTCTCACCACTGTCTCTAAACCATACATCACAGCTGGTCTCACCACTGTCTCTAAACCATACATCATAGCTGTCTCACTGCTGTCTCTAAACCATACATCACAGCTGGTCTCACCAGCTGTTAGCCACTCATCGCGCTTAAAGATTCTATCTTTGAAATAGCAAAAAAACACCTTTACTGGACTTTGTTAATGAATCCAGTTCAGCTGTAGGTCTCTCTTTAAATTTTTACTGTTGGTCTGGCGTTTTTTAATAGATCAGCAACAAGATCTGGTGTAGCAGCGCAGGTAACTGCGGCCGTCATTTTCTTTTTGTTAAGTTTCACGTTTATATCTTAAAAATTCTCAGGAAACACAACAAAATTCCAAGGAAACACATGGCTAGACCCAGAGAATGGGCTGTCATTTGATTGGCTCATTATCATTTTAATGATATTTTGTACAAATTATATGTAACGTCGTTTAACTAAAGGGTTGCACTATATGTAGTAAAGTCCCTGAGTTTTTAATGCAGGAGTTCAATCGCAACCAAACTAATTATAGGATTTTTGTGGACATTAAACTAAAGAATTTTTTTTAGAGGTCCACCATTGTGTATTGTGCTTTAACTTGCCACACCATTGTCTGTATTAAAAGCTTTGATCCTGTCTCATTAATGGGAGCGAAAATGCTTGTCTCTGCATTTCCTTCCAGTGCCGTCTCGGGTGAAACATTATCAGAAGTCATAGGATGTTGCGCATGCAAATTTTGACACTGAGTGATAAACACATCAGAAATTCCGAGCCGATTCCTGAGAATTGCTTAGAGGCCTTCAATTAACCGACGTTTGCAAAAACTGAAACAACACCAGGCTTCGCTGAAAAAAAAAGGAATAGCATTATGGCCTTTTATGCAGTCTGTAGCAAAGGCAGAGTAAAATGTTGTCAGGCTCTTTGGTAATGGCCCTTAATTGGAGCCGGAATCCTGCATTAGACAGACTACCTGAGAGCGGCAGGAAATAAAAATATGCATCGGGCGTCAGCACTCACATCCTGACCACAGTCTGGCAAACATGGTGATTTTTTTTTTTTCGATTGTTTAAGATGTCAAGTGCGGAAAAAATGTCCAGTCATGTCCAGGTAACTGAGCAAAGCATTCCAGATTATTGTTACATCATGTTTTTAAATGAAAACATCGGAAATCATTAGCTCTGGAAATTAGCAGAGATCATTAGCTTGAGAAATAAAAAAAAAAAAAAGAGGCTGGATTGCTGTTCTGCAATAAAAAAGACACCGTTAGGCAAAACTGTCTATGCTCTCTAAGTTAAACGGATGGCTTTTGGATTCCCTGTCAATCACCGTGACAACATGCAGTCATGGGTATCTCTGAGTGAATGTATGTGAAACACAGCTGACAGCACTTTTCCCTCTGATATTGAGTTTAAACCGCACCATTTTCAAAGTTGTCGGATTGCCGCAACAAGAGTTACACGATACATGACTTCTCTAACAACTCTGTCTGGTCTGTAAACTATGTTTTACAACCAAACGCATGTAAGAAGCATCTAAAAATAAGGAAATAATGCACGCTAACTGGCTGGAAAGACTACAAGGATTATTACAATGGTAGCCCGCAGGAAGTTTGCAATACGGTCTGTGCGCAGAACTTAAGCTATGCTTGCTGATATTGTGGACTATAACTCCTCCCCAAACTTCCCGCTTCCCTGTATTCTGCTCTCTGATTGGCTATAAGTAATCACTGATGTATTTCTCAGTTTTTTACACAGCAGGAATTATGAATCGCCGAAAGGTCCAGTGGTTCGGTGAAAGTGGTGGCTTAGTGGTTAAGGTGTTGGACTGATACCAGAAAGACTGGGATTTCGATTCCCAGCACCTGAACCCCTGAACAAGGCCCTCAAACCAGCACCCCTGAACAAGGCCCTCAAACCCCAATTGCTCAGTTGTATAAATAAGATAAATGTAAGTTGCTCTGGATAAGGGGGTCAAATGCTGTAAAGGTCAAATGTAAATGTCCAGATATTACCTTGCTAAATATTTGGACGACGGCGACGAGTCAGCAAATCTTTCAGATTGCGTCTTTAATAACTCACAGATTGCGAGGAATTTTGTTGGTGAGTACAAATCCTGCCTAAAATCATGCAATGTGAAATGGGTATGGGTGTGTTACAATAATCACCAGTTCTCAGAAGGTTTGGATGCTGGTTTCACATGTCTCTGGGGATACACATGTTTGCCCCACCCTTCACGTTTGATATGATGGGGTAAGAGTTATGTTTGATTTAGGAATTGGCTAAAATTGGTAACCTGCATAATAAACAGGAAAGTGATAACGCAGTGGTTAAAGTGTTGGACTGCTAATTGGAAGATCAGGGTTTGATTTTCAGCACCACCAACTTGCCACTGCTGGGCCCCTAAGCAAGGCCCTTGATTCGCAATTGCTCAGTTGTATAAATGAGGTGAATGTAAGTTACTCTGGATAATAGCATCTGCCAAATGCTGTAAATGTCAATATAAAAGTAAGTCAAACCCAAACAATCTCTGAACATTTCTGTAATACCTCAGAAACTCATTTTTGTATGAAACAAACAGCTTACTTATTCATCTCAGGTCCGAGTTCAGCAGAAGGTGAGTATGGCTGCCTCTGTAAATACATCAGAGAGAAAAACTGATTTACCCATTATTACGAGTGCGGCCCCAGAGACGGCTTCCCATTGATCTTTCACAGCTATTCTCACAATCACAACCACAACAGTTTGTTCCAAGCAAAATCCGACATACACCAAAATCTGTTGTTCGATAAAACATTGAGTTTAAAGGGAATAAGCCCGGCTTTGCCTGCCAGCTGCTCCGGACAGCATTATTAACATTTTCTGGTCCCCTATACCACGAGTGTAATTGTTTGTGTACGTTTTATATGGTGTGTGACTGACTAGCTGCGGTGTGCTTGTTTGTTCTGGAGGTTGGTTGCTTGAGTCTCTTCATTAAGTATGTGGGTCTCCTGTGCTGTCCTATTAGATCAGACCTAGCCTGAGATGAATTCTGGACCTATTAAAGAAGATGGAGTTCATCAATGTTTGTTTGTTTTTTAGCTTCCCTTATTACTTGTTGTTCACAGACTATTAAAATATTGTAAAAAGTCTAAACAAACTATTTCTTTGGACTTATTTATACAGGTGATGTGGTAGTAAAGGGGTTTATCTGTTATAGTCTCTACAGCACAGTAAAATGTGTTTCTTGCATTCCCCAGCTTATTAAATTGGGGTCAGGAAGGAAGGATTAAGAGTCTTGCTCAAGGACCTAACAGTGGCAGACTGGCGGCAGCAACAACTAAATGCCTTAACCATTGAAGCCATCACTGCCGTAGATAGTTAACACAACTCGATTCCTGGGCAGGGGTCTTTCTGTGTGGAGTTTGCATGTTCTCCCTGTGCTTGCGTGGGTTTATTCCGGGTTCTCCGGTTTCCTCCTACAGTCCAAAAACATGTATATTAGATTGATTGGTGATTCTAAATTGCCCATAGGAGTAAGTTTGAGTGTGTGTGTGGCCTAGTCTAGTACTAGTCTTCAGTAGACCTGAGATATGAGTCTGGAGTTTGTATATCATAATAATATCTAAAGGAGATATTTCCTGTTTTGTGGGAAAACTGATCGCTAATTGCTAATATATGAGCTCTTGATTTGTATGAATTAATATAGAATGCAAAAATGTACCTCAGACATTAAGGAACAGGGTTATGGTTAGATTGGACAGGTCAAGTGTAGCTTTGGTAGCCAGATAGATGTTTCCTATGTTGGTTGAATAAATGTATAAGTAAATGTTTTAAGAGCAATATAAGACAAGAAAGCATGTAGATTTCATAAAGGCTGAAGTTGTTGTTGGTGTTTTACAGCATTTGGTAGACGCCATTATCCAGAGCGACTTACATTTATTTCATTTATACATCTGAGCAATTGAGGGGTTAAGGGCCTTGCTCAGGTGCCCAGCAGTGGTGGTGCTGCGACTTAAACCCAGCTCTTCCAATTAGCAGTCCAACACCGTAACCACCGCGCTACCACTTTAACATTTTACAGTCTTAGTCTTTTTACACATACCCAAACACTTTTGACTCCACCCACATCACTGTCTGTTCATTTCAAGGAACTGGAAGAAGCTTGGAAGCAGCATAGTTGGACTAAAAGGACATTAGTAATATAAAAGAAAATTAGCTCAGCCGATATGCTACTTCTGCTGTTATGAGTCAATCGTGAAAATTAATTTTATGGCTTTTTTAGTTTTCTAATCGGAACTGCACTAAGTGTAACATGATATATTCGTTCCTACGTCTTCTCTGCCTGCTTTTTGCTCTGTGTGTGTGTGTGTGTGTGTGTGTGTGTATATATAAATGCATTAGAGCTGCATGTGAGTGCTATAGCACTGATGGAAAGTAAGTCTCCGGTCCCTAACTCCCTGTAGTGGACATTAACGCCGCTATAATGCTATTTATGAATCGATTACAATTTGCTGGAATGTATATACTCATGCCCATCATTCTGTTTCAGGAAGCTGGAGAAAGAGATAGAAAGACAGATAACATAAGAGCAGCGTGTCAGCACACTCCGGCTTTCTCATACTATCACACTATCTCGCTACACTATCTCTCAGGCCACTCCATGTATTACACTCATAAACTGTTTCCAACATGCGTCTTATTCCTTATAACTTATAACTCTTTCTCTATTCTATTCAGTGTTATTAAGAGAACCGCAATACCGAAAGCAGGCCACCACATGGACACCTGAGAGCTGGTCAGTTTGTGGGACTGCATTAATAACACTAAGTGGATGATAAGACAAAATGCCAAAATGATCCAATAAAATATCCAACAGTGTTTTAACAAGCAAGCAAAATTATAGACAGCAAATGACACCTTTTGATAACTTTACAGTAAAATAATAATAAGATTGTTTACAAGATTTTATTGGGAAAACACACACACACACACACACATACAAAGACAGTTAGTTTTATGCTCTCCTTTGAATGCCTTTGTAAGAACAAAAGATGATAGAATAAATTATTTACTAATAATAATTATAATTATTATGATGATAATGATTAATATTATTATTAGTAGTAGTAGATCAGCAGCACGGTGGTTTGGTGGTTAGCACTGTTGCCTCACAGCAAAAAGGTCACAGGTTCGATTCCTGGGCAGGGACCTTTCGGTGTGGAGTTTGCATGTTCTCCACATGCTTGTGTGTGTTTACTCTGGTTTTCTTTCCACAGTCCAAAAACATGTATGTCAGATTGATTGGTGATTCTAAATTGCCCATAGGAGTGTGTGTGTGTGTGTGTGTGTGGCCCTGTAATGACCTGGTGCTCTGCTGCACTATTTAATGAACTGATGCACCATGAATAGCTCTTGGTTGACTTTGGGTTCTGACTATACTTTAGTAGTCAGTTGGCATTAATGTTCAAGGACTAAAATGGCAACGGAACAATAAATGTCAGAACGTTGTGCATTGCCCGTCATATCCATGCGACACTTTTATCTGTTATAAATGAAACAATAAAACTCAATAACCCACAATAATAAATACCTGATGACCTTGATATTGAAAAAAAGTGTTTAAAAAGCAAAAATTTTGTCAAAGAAAAATGTTTTATGGTAATGACTATTGTAATTTGGCTGTTACAGTAAGGCTGCCATGTCCCGAGGGGAAAAATATACATTTTCTCTCAGCAATACAATTTTCACACACTTATAATCAGACAACACAGTGCGTTCATTTATTTATTCATCTTCTATACCTGCTTGTTTCCTATTTCAGGGGCACAGGGATCTGATGGAGTCTATCCCGGCCTTTTCTGAAAGGGCAAAAAGTACACCCTGGACCGGTTGTCAGTCCATCACAGAGCCACACACACACTCACACTCTCACTCCTATGGGCAATTTAGAATCCCTAATCAACCTTACATACATTTTTTTGGACTGTGGAAGGAAACCGGAGAACCCGGAATAAACCCACGCAAGCACAGGGAGAACATGCAAACTCCACACAGACCCTGGACCCCTGCCCACAGTGCGTTCACAAAAAAAAAAAAAAAAAAAAAAAAAAAAAAAAAAAAGGAGGATGCATTGCACACATGAATGGTTCTTCCCCAAACGTTTCCCACAATGTCTGAAGCAAATAAGAAAATAAGACGCCAAAACACCGTCTCAGCTTGATAATGCCCTGGAGCAGAAAGCCCCTGAGTCCTACTCAGAGCCCTGACCTTAACCCTACTGAACACCTTTGGGATAAACTGGGACATCGACTGCACCTTTGACATCCTGACCCAACATTACTGCCTGAACTCATTTATTCTATTGTGCCTGAATAAGCAAATCCTCACATTCATGCTCTTAAATCTAAAGAAAAATATCTGTAGAAGGTTAAAGGTTATTATAGAAGTAAGAATCTGATTTATAATCATTCCTCTCTCTCTCTCTCTCTCTCTCTCTCTCTCTCTCTCTCTCTCTCTCGCTTACAGACACACTCTCCAACAAAGTGATTCATTTCTAATGCGCTGAAATCCAAAAATGAGTGTGAAGTTCCTAATAACAGCGTGTCTCACCCTTTTCAATGTGTCTCCCTAAAAGGAAAAAATAATCCTTGTCCCTAGAATGATTTTCAGTCCCGTGTGGTTGCCTAACTGAAATGACAAATAACAAAAAGTACCTGAGATCAAAACTCAAAAGAAATGTACGGTTAGAGAAAATATAAACTCACAGCTGCTCTAAAAACTGTCCAGCATCAACAGAACACAATCTGGACATGTGACCGAACCATTTTAGGACAATGGCGACACGGTGCAGAGGACATCATGGTAAGTGCTGCAGGTTTTTGACCTGGTAAGTTGAGGTATCTGTCATTGCATTTTTTCTTTCTACAGTAAATGCCTGTCTGTGTGTGTGTTTTATGTGGCAGGGTAACATAAAGAGGGCATTGTGAGGGGCATCACAGATTGGGTTCCAACTTCCACACACACTAGCCGATATGTGCTAACACTGCATCACAGCGTCAGGACCCCTGCTGTGATCCTGTTTGTTTTTATTACATCTATAGGCTTTTACCTCCCAGCATTGTGCTGAGTAGTGGGTTGGCTAGGCTAATTAATTGCCTCTGGGTTCGAATAGGTAAATTTTGCCTTTGTGACAGACCCGCAATCTATTTAAGGTATAGTCCCCAACTGGCGCGCGATTATTTTCACGATTGAATCAGATTTGCACGTGAAATCGGTCAGATATTTAAAAAATCTGATTCGTTGATTGTACATTTGGTAGACGCCCTTATCCGACTTACATTTATCTCTTTTAAATGGGGGTTAAGGGCTTTGTTAATGAACCCAGCAGTGGCAACTGCTCTTCCAATTAGCAGTCACCTTAACCACTGGGCTACCAATCATAATCATAACAAAACTGTAAAACACCCACTTGGCCAATTAAAAAAGACTATTACAGATTATATAATTTTTTTTTGACATTAATCATGTATGTATTGTATATTAGGGTGACCATATTTTCAAAAAAACAGGATGGTTGGGGGAGGGGTGACCTTAAAACTTAAGGTAGCACATTATTTCCATTCCATTCAACTGTTTGCCCTCATCAATAAAAATAATCACAAACGAATAAAAAACAAAACAATTTTGGCGTTAATGGCAGTTAGGGGCCGTTTGGCTTATGTGTGCAAGCTTTAGAGGTTTTCCTCCACACGGATTCCGAGCGAGATATAAACACTCTATAAATCATTTGTGTTTGCTGTTCAGAAGCCATGTGCCATGTGTGGGAAAGCGCTGCTCTGTCTTTTGCCGTGTGTTGCAGAGCGTAATGATAGAGATGCAGCTTAAGTAATGTTTATATACATTACCAACCAATGGTGGCATGTGGAGGGCGGGCTTTAAGAGAAAGGTAAAAGCAATGCAAGACAGTAAATGGTGACTGTGGCGAGAAAACGCCAGATAACAGATATTTTGGGCTAATTAGAAATTCTGTCCAGGAAAAAAAGGCAAAAAAAGAATGAATGTATGATCACCCTATATAAAGTATATACACACACACAAAAACACACACACACACACACACACACACACACACACACAATATATATATATATATATATATATATATATATATATATATATATATATATATAAACTATACACACACACACATATACCCTAGTATAAAAAACTATATATATATATATATATATATATATATATATATATATATATATATATATATATATATATATATATATACCTATATATATAACATATATATATATATATATATAGTATAGATATATATATATATTATATATACTATATATATATATATATATATATATATATATATATATATATATATATATATATATATATATATATATATATGATATAGTATAGTATAGTGTTGTTTTGTAGACACTACGTGCAAACATTTTCAAACTGAAAAGTATACATTTCAGTGTAGTGAAATAAAAATTGACCGACTCATATTCTCCCCAAAAAAATACTTAACTACTGTAATGAAGTATTATTACTCTTGTTACATTACACCTTTGCTTTTAAAATTTTTCTGGTTTAATATGCAGACCTGATAACTCTGGCAACTCATCAGTTGTGAGGCTACACCAGCAGAGCATTTTCCCGATTGGAATGTAAAGAGCTCGTCTCAGTCAGTGGGACATTTAAATAATGAAAAAAAAAAAACCATAATTGTTTATTAAAATAAGAAAAAAACAATGTTTTTGTAGTCGGACCTCAGACCTCAGAATAGAGGCGCTTATCCAAAGCCATTTGCAGCACTAACGACCTGACAACACAATAAACAAGACACTTAAAGACCTTCATGTCTCTGAAAGATTTTCATATAATTAAGTTGAAGTTAATTAATTAATTACTCTTTTCAGGGCAGCACAGTGGCTTAGTGGTTAGCATTGTTGCCTCATAGCAAGAAGATCCCGGGTTCGATTCCCATGCAGGGGTCTTTCTGTGTTGAGTTTGCATGTTTACCCTGTGCTTGCATGGGTTTATTTTGGGTTTTCCAGGTTCCTCCCACAGTCCAAAAACATGATTGATTGCCAATAGGAGTCAGTGTGTGTGTCCCAGTGATAGACTGGCAACCTGTCCAAGGTGTCCCCCTCCTGCCCTTCCAATTTCAGAGACGGCTGGGATAGACTCCATCAGATTCCTGTGACCCCAAATTAGGGAATAAGCAGGTATAGAAGATGAATGAGTTAATTAATTTTTTCCTTTACCCAATTTTTCCAGTATCTCTTCAGCATCTCGAGAGTGTTTACATGAAAATAAAAAAAAAGGTGCCTCTTTAAAAACACGGAGAAAGAAACTTTTTTCTGTTTGTTATTCAAACTTTCTCCATCATTTATCACCATGTCGGCAGCTGATTAAAGCGTCTCGTTGCTGTTAGTCAATGTCTTCAGGGTCTCTTGGATTGACTGCTGGGTGAAACACTCACTCCAGAGTGCAGCATGGATGCTGATGAACACTGGCACTGCCATGGGCCGGTTAATGCTTTAATACAGCCACGACAAGAACATTTAAACTGATGTAAAGGGCAAGTGAAGCAAGACAATTCTACTACATTTAACTAAAATAAAACAAGAATACCAAGTGCCAAAAAAAAAACCACAAGGCTAAAATTATTACAGCAAATAATTAGTGAAATAGTACCGTGTTGCTCTCAGCACGTAAACACACACAAGAAATTATAACACTACCACATACTTATAATACAAATACGCCCAAGCAAGCATTTCTTCTTTTTAAGATATTTATAGGACAGACAGAGATTAAATGGGGGAGAGAGAGAGAGAGAGAGACAGAGAGAGAGAGAGAGAGAGACAGAGAGGGTGGGACCAGAAGCAGGAATCGAACCTAGGACACAACCAGGCTCCTTAACCCACTACACCACGACCCCCGACCCAAGCAAGCAGTAGCGCAGTGGTTAAGGTGTTGGACTGATACCTGGATGATTGTGGTTTGATTCCCAGTGCCACCAAGGTGCCATAGTTGGGCCCTTGAACAAGGCCCTTAACCCTCAATTGCTCAGCTGTATAACAGGAATAAATGTAAGTCGCTCTGGATAAAGACAAATGCTGTAAATGTAAATTTCTTATGACTAAAAACAATAGTATGATGTAAAAGAAATGTCATATCACAAACTGTAGCATCACTATGAGATCACAATGAAAATGCCAAACACACACGGACACATTAACACTTTAACATCAAAAGTCTTCAAGCGGGAAAACATTACTAAAAGTTCTGGGATGTCCCAATATTTCTATATATTTCCGTATATTAAAGACACTCTATTGTGAAAATTTATTAACCCTATCAACTTATCATATCCTATTAACGCATATAATTATGAATTAATTACAAGTTATTGAAACTGAATTAAAAGTTGTGAAATTGTTGTCTTAAAAGAATCACATACTGTCACATACTCATTACAGCAGAAATATTTGCTTTGCAGATTCCAGCTGTGGAAGTGTCAGAACACAAGGGTCAGCCATGTTATAACTGGGGCAGAAAGGGGGTTATACGCCTTGCTTGAGGGCCCCCAACTGTGGCAGCTTGGCGGCGCTGGAGCCCAAATCCCAGATTTCCTCTTAACAAGCCACCTTTTAATGACATAATCTATAAATCTAAACAGAAATTAAATAATGCTACTGTATAGGCAGAGCTGAACCAAGATGAAGTTGGGAATCCAGGCAAAATTAATTGATGAGGCCTGTATAAAAGACTATTTTGTTAATCCTGTATATCCTTTTTTTACCAAGATAAATATATATTTATCACATATTTTAAAAATGAGTTATAGCACGCATAGTAAAACAATAATAGTTTGTTCTTTAACAAAATATCAATCTTTATATTTATGGCAGAACATATATTACTTTACAATACAATACAATCCCAAAGATACATTACAACTGTCGTATTTACAGTAACGGATTGTCACCTGATAAACACTACATAATACACGCTGCTACTCCTGTTTCCCGAATAAATCTATTAGTAATATCGAGTATTACCAGTAATTCGTCTTGTAAATAAACAAAAACATGTGTTTGTCATGCCAAATCTTATATCCATCACTTACCTCTGTCATGTTTCCTCTTTTTCTCTTCTCTTTGCTTTTTTTGAGATGAAACAGGGGGAGATATAGAGAAAGGGGTGAAACCGAAAAGGACCCGAGTCGGAATCGAGCCCCTAACAGTGGTTAAGCTATAGACAGTTGTCACATTTATTAAATTTTCTTTATCCTATGACTTCCCATCTAATATCATGGCAATATAAAAGGCAAGGGTTAAATGAGAAGATTGTTTAATCTCCAGGAACCAGCAATGTTTCTGACCCGCCTGTCAAGAAGGACAACAAACCAGAGCAATCAAACAGGTCCAAGACACTGCAATTTAGTCCAATCCATTAGTTAGGGTCAGGGAAATTCCATCAACAGGACTAATCCCAATCAATCCACATGGGAAGCCAATATTAGGGCACTAGCAAAGGAACAGGAACAAATCAATTCCCCCCCCTGTCATTAATAGCTTCAGAAACTGAATAAGATGAACCGGGTGCAAAACAAGAAAATGGAACCGGCAGCAGCAAACATCAAAACAGTCAGAAAGAGGCAATTTCAGATAATTTCCCCAAATGAGACGAAAAAGAAAGGAGGAGATTTGGTCTGACACATGCAGAGATGTTGAACAGAGAAGATGGAAGTTAATACGGGGGTGGGTAATAAAAAGAGGACAAGCAGGAGGACGAGACAATTTGTACTCTGGATTGTCAGCCTTGTTAGACTGAAATACACCAAGCTTTTTTTTTTTTTTCCTCTTTACTGACGGCAGCATGCTTTGCAACATTGATACGTTGAAGAAAAGGCAGCTAAGACACCAATAAAGCTCGGCGAGGCTGACATCATATTTAGTGTATTGCTTTATGGATTTGTCTGTTTCTAAAATGTCACATTCTTTATAGAAAGGGGAAACAGTCTTGCTTTTCAGCTTAGGCTTAAAGAAAAATATTAAAAGGTCACCTCTTTAGATTTACATCATTTGACAGACATCCTCATCCAGAGCGACTTACATTTATCTCAGTTATACAACTGAGCAACTACAGGTTAAGGGCCTTGCTCAGGGGTCCAGGGACTCAAACCAACAATCTTCAGGTTGGTAGTCCAACACCTTAACCATGAACCACCACTTCCTACATCTTTAGGACAATTTCACTTATTACAAAGCAGTAAAAGCAACAAAGACTAAACCTTCCACAGGCACAATGGGTGTCTTTACATGTGAGAATTGGGACAGGAACACAGGTATGGTTGCCATTTTTGGAACATTAGCTTTGGATGTTGCCCCAAATCTGTTTTTAACTCAATCTACTTGTCCTCACCGTTTTACCCTTGGATGATTCCCTGTTGCCTTATTAACCTGCTATCTAGGCTTAGCTTAACTGCCGACACAAATTTTACATGTTATTCTAAGGGAAGGATGGCAGAACCCAGCTGCTATTTAAAAATCACTACTTATATCCTTTTCGGTATTCAGAGAAGCAATCAAATTGCAGACTAAGAAAAAAATGAATAAGAAACAGAATTATTCGATTTCAGTAGAAATATAGCAAGTTTTAGGAAGTGACATCATTAAATAGCCCCAAACTGTGATATTATTTTGCACAATGACACAACAGGAATTTTCTAATCTTAACTTTACCTTTCAGAAAAAATATTCATTAATGAGATCCAATAAAATGTTGAGATACAGTGAATTTCCATACTATATATTATGCAAAAAATGTGAGGTGAGAAGTATGTCCGAATTCATAGTATGTGAAAAATACTACTGTTACCTTACCCTTTTAAATACTCATACGATAGACACTTTACTTCTTCGGAAAACAAATTTGTGATGTAAATAGCAGTTAATTTATTTATCTTCTATACCCGCTTAATCCCTGATTCGGGGTCACGGGGATCTGCTGGAGTCTATCCCGACCGTCTCTGAAAGGGCGAAAGGCAGGAGGGGTACCTCCAGATTAATCCAGATGAATCCGTTTTCAGGATATAGGATCATGGGTACCTGATAGTGTTTAATTATATTTCTCAGTAACTTGGTGGTATCATCGCTATTTTTACACAAGCTACAACCTCCAAATGTTAGTATTCTATTCCTAACAACTAAATAAATATCCAGAAACAATTCATTCATTCATCTCCTATACCCGCTTATTTCCTAATTCGGGGTCACAGGGATCTGCTGGAGTCTATCCCAGCCGTCTCTGAAAGGGTGAGGGGCAGGAGGTCGAGAATCAATCCGTATTTATTTTAGGTTATTATTTTATATTGGTGTAATTGTACATGTATGTAATGTAATGCAAATGCATTAAGATTAAGATTAAAATTAAGAGTTTTTACATTATAATGACAAAATCTGTGCTTGACATTACATGACATTTTTAAAAATACCTTCGATGCTACTTTTGCCATGTTCTGGTAGCTTAGCTTGCTTCATTTGACGTAGAATAACTGACAGCTTAGCGCTTGTCCAACACTGGTACCGCAAATGTTTTCCAATTCTCTGTCTAATGTCTTTCCTTTGTGTAAAGATTTGGATTATTTTCTCTGCCATCCCTTGTCTTTGTTTTTACTGTCAAGGGCCAAAACATTTTGCACTTCATCGATTAGCCCTCTATTCCCTAAGCGGTTTCTTGGTTGAGAGCCAAGTGCTAAGGGGAATTCCCTGTTCTTTCCTAGGGGCAGCTGACAGATGGGAGGCACTAAATTTCACAGTCCGTACTCAAGGCAGTGAACTCGAGTCCTTTGGGTTTCCTCCAGATGCTGCTGAAAAATATGGAGTATAAATATGGAGTAAGAAACAGATTTTTGGGGGGCATTTTTGCCTTTATTCAACTGATAGAACGAAGATGAAATGGGGGAGATAGAGAAGGTGGGAGCAAAAAGCTGGAATCAAACCCCGGTTGTCGGAGCGTAACGGTGCATGTGGGTCCTGGCACCTTAACCCACTACACCATGGCACCAGGCCTGGAAACAGTATTCTAAGGCTTTTCAGTGGCTTAAGGCTGCTTTCACCAGAAAGCCACCAGAACTCTAAGTATTTACAACCCATCACCTGAGCGAAGCTTTATTGCTTTTTTTATTTATTCCTACTGATTCATGTACACACAGGTCTAAAGAGGCGTATTACCCAATTACAGCTGCAGCCTTCTCATCAATCTTTGCTCTGACTTTCATTAGAAAGAGAGAGCAGGTTCGGTATGTCATGTGACAAAGCAGGGTGACGTGACACCGGTTCTGATTCCAAAGATAGTTCAGGACATTGAACTTGTCTGCACGCCAGAATATATGATACTGTAGACTCTCCTAATGTCATTTTCTTTAAATCTGGTCTGACGGTATCTGGTAGCTACCCTATTTCAATATAATTGCTTAAACTATAAAGACAATCTTCACATACAGGTCTGCCTACTTCTTCAAATTCAAGCAATTACTGGGAGCCATTTTCCAATATATAATTGTAAGCCTGGCCAGGTTTGATTGCACATGTCTAACCTAATGTTTTAATATTCTTGATGTATTATTTCTCTCTTTAACAGACCTCCCTGCGAGATCAGGCTGATGGAGAGCAGAGAAGATAATTACAGATATTGTCTTGCTTTGGTATGACAGAAAAAAATGATTCTAATGTAATCATCTTGCAAGGGCAAAATAATACATAAAAGCCAAGCTAAAGGACAAGTTAATAAAACAGAATATGTTCGATATTATTTTTTATAATTTGATCAAAGAAAGTGACAGCAAAAATCTGACAGGCAGGTAATTACGTCAGGTGCAATTAGTTTTACTTCTTCAAGGTGTCGGGACTGCGAACTGACCTTGATCAAGCGTTGTTTTTTCTACAGCACCTCTTGTAATAGATCTTTTACTGGCTAATGCGCAACTCAAGGTGAGTTTTCTGAGTTAAAATGCACCAAGTTGGCACAGTGGTGCAGCAGGAAATGTTTTAACAGCACAACAATTTTTGGCTTCCAAACTGGAGCTCCTGAGTAGACATTTTTGTCAGTGTTGAGTTCCTAAATTTGCTACCTACCAATACTTCCGTTGTGTTGTATCCAAAACATTTATTTAACGTTTCACGGCACGATTTAACTTAACTGTATTATTTACAGAGGCGTGAGAAAGTATTCACGTCACCGTATGCCCGTTCCTTCCACCATCACCAGAGCACTAATTAGTCCCACCTGTTAGTCATTTCGGTAATTACTCGCTCACTTTCCTATAAATGTGTACTATAAACACACAATCTCTCTCTCTGGTCTCAAACAGAGAAACTAATGCTAGACTTGCTACATCCGCTAACACTTTCGCTATCGTTGTTCAGTTTCCCTTTTCCAGGTTCCTGTTTCCCTCCTTCCGAACTCCTTCGTTCCTCGATCTCCGCTCCATTCTCCATCAGGTTCCCGTTCTGCATTTTCCACCCATTTTTTGCCTGTATTTGTACCTGTTCCGGTCTTTAATCGATGGATTCAGACTTCTTTCTTAGTTTCCATGTTTCACAGATGACTCTGTCTTCCTATAAAAATGTCCCTAGCAATAGTCTTTATTATGTTTTACTATAGAGACAAGTCATTATTATAGAACAGTAACGGTTATGAACTTAGCTAAATCCCAACAGTTTCTAAATATTTTTCTCTTAAAGATTGTTTATTTTTTAATAAATCCATTTATATTGAGGAAAAATACATTAATAGCATTTGGCAGACACCCTTAGTTTTAATACAACTAAGCGTTAAGGGGCCCACAGGGGTGGCTTGGTGGTACTGGGAATTAAACCCTGGTCTTTCTGGTATCAGTCCAACACCTTAACCACTAAGGCACCACTTCCCACCTACTAATACCTACCAACCATTTCGTAATATGTACTTTATAGTTTGGGTGTTAAAAGATCTAGATAAAATGCTAACAGATAGCATATACGGTATGACTATATTGCTTTATGTATACAATAAAGTATAAAAGAAGAGACCTGTCTTGCTTTGACCATCAGCTACACACACAGACGGCTTATTTGAGTTATTTTTCCAGCCATTACAGAAATCAAAGCCGTGCTTCGATCTTTGATATGAACACAATAGCCTGTAATAACGCTTTTGTTTACCAGAGGATAAATAACACAGCATCTAGCCAACGTCTGTTCTTTCGCTCAGCTTCAAAAATCGAAGTGGAAAGCAAGACTTTTTTTTTTTTATGTTTAAAGGTACAGCAACAGGAACATTTCCATTTGCATTATAAAGTTAGGATGAGTAAGTGGAAAAAGAGACATGTGAGAACCTGAAGACTTGATGTTTACTTTCCAATGTGATGGAACTGGGGTTCAGTTTTAATCGTAAAAATACTGCCATCTTATCTTTTCACCACACAGTCTAAAAATAATTGACAATGAAGGTGAATCTAAAAGACAGACTCAAATCCCCCAAGAAGATAATACTAATATAGCAGCTAAATAAAAATGCTTCACACGTAGCCTTTTTCTCAACATGTCTTTGAGTGTATGCATGACACACACACCTTTATTGGCTTCTCGTTGGAATACCTGCTTCTTGGAGAAAGGCTTAGAGAAAACTTCCCACATTAATACTCTAATACCTTAAAGAACATGCGGAAGTGAGACTGTTTTTTTATTATTTAATTGGTTTGCGGTCCATGACCAAAACATTTAAATGAACATTAATCCATTTACTATTTAGACAGGCGGTAGACGGAGGTCGAAGCGTCAGAGAAAGGAGAAATTTTGGGGAAATAAGGAAAAGAGAACCTGAAATTTATCTAGAATTATTTACAATAATAAAATAATTAAACCACATGTAGGTTTTGATTTTACATAGTGGATTTATTATAGTAAGAGTAGTAAAAGAAAAACCTAAGGTATTGTTTTTACAGCAAACCCAAACCTTATCTACATGCAGTAGCCAAAATCAAGGGATAAGTACTTATAGCCATATTTACTCAAGCAAGAGTAAAAAAAAACTAGCAAAAATACTAAAAAAACTAGCGATCAGTTACTAGTTACTTTTAGAGTTTTCACATCCCGTCTCCTCCAAAGTCTCTCTGTTCTGATTATATAAATAGGTTAAAGTAAAGTAAAGTCTTAGTCCATTGATGGACAAATTAATATCACATGGCCTGACATTTACAATAAAATCTCAAACACACTCAGATGTTTTATAACATTCATTCATTTATTCATTCATTCATTTTCTATACCCGCTTAATCCTTAATTCGGGTTCAGGGGAACTGCTGGAGTCTATCCTAGCTGTCTCTGAATAGGCGAAAGGCAAGATGGGGACACCCTGGACAGGTCGCCAGTCTATCACAGGGACACACACACTCACACTTACACATTTACATTTACATTTGCAGCATTTGGCAGACGCTCTTATCCAGAGTGACTTACATTTATCTCATTTATACAAGTGAGCAATTGGGGGTTAAGGGCCTTGCTCAGGGGCCCAGCAGTAGTGGCTTGGTGGAGCTGGGAATTGAACCCACAATCTTCACTCCTATGGCCAATTTAGAATCACCAATCCACCTAACATACATGTTTTTGGACTGTGGGAGAAAACCGGAGAACCCGGAGTAAACCCACACAAGCACAGCGAGAAAATACAAACTTCACACAGACAGGCCCCTGTCCGGGAATCGAACCCGGGACCTTCTTGCTTGTTAAACACAAAAAAAAGACATTAGAAGAAGTGTTATGTGTAAATAGGCATTGTTGACCTCTGGTGGCCCGACTGGGTAGTGTCCTAAAGTTCTCTGACAACATTACATTCATTTTCTTTCTCTCAACTTTACGTGAATTGTCAGACTTCATCATAGGAAGTCGTTTTGTCTCTTGGAGTTTACTTTTTTATTGTTTCATTCCACAAAAATTCTAGGCATCATCGGCACAATTGTCTCAAACAACTGTTAAAAAAATGGCATTATAAAGCATTTTCTTCATTTCATTTTTTTATTTCTTAAAGGACACAATCCACAGAGGATGTAACTGCACAACCGTCTAACGTTCTTTGTCTAATAATCTACGATAGACTAAATGTACTACTAAAAACACTGAAAGCTAAAAGTGCCCACAGTAAAATAGCAAAGCACTTTTCTTTCTTTTTTTTAAAGTTTTAAGCATATTAATGCCAGCTCTCATCTACAGCAGTTAATCGTCTAATAAGTATAATGTTATCAAGCATGTGTAAGAGCTCTTCATGAAGGTAATTCATAAACCTTACCTTGCTTTTCCCTAGCTATTACAGACTTTGCCCTACCAGACATATAAATTCCTTAAATCATTGGATTTTTCACCTAGAGACTCTTTATCATCTTAACACCGCAGTTATTTTGAAGCATCAGGATGTAAAATTGCTAAGTGCATCACAGGGAAGTTAAATTTCCTGCACTAATGGACATCATAGCACATGATTGAAAGTTAGAACAAATCGCATTAATCTGATTTGTGTAATAGCTGATTAGAGTTGCTTGTTTTATAAGCACAAAAAACAGAGAGAGAGAGAGAGAGAGAAAGAGAGAGAAAGAGCGAGCGATGTAGCTGTTCAAGGTTTATCTTATTGTCAGGAGAGGCACTGTTCGAATTATTGCTTCGGTTTTATATTAGTTATAGTTTATCCTGCATGTTAAGCTGCTTGTGACAGGAAAATGTACAAAAAAGAATGGATGCACAATGTTGGTCCTCAACCTCACAAACTGGTATCTGTTATAGTTTTCTTCTGACTGGACAGGTTTTGGGATAAAATAGGATGAAAATGAACTGTCTACATTCTATACGATTAAAATATACAAAAATATATTTGATAAAATAAAATATTTACATATATGTATTTTCTACAATTACATACATTTTTGGCCTTTTTCAAATATATATATATATATATATATATATAATATATATATATACTTCTTGATTTATAAATATGCCTAATAATTATAAACTATAACTAAATTGATGCAATGCATGTGGTCAATCCCATAAAAAAAAATCTCCAAAATATGTGTTAAATATATGTTGGATTGGTGGTTAAGGTGTTGGACTGATACCAGAAAGACCGGAGTTTGATTCCCAGCACCACAAAGCCACCACTGTGGGCCCTTGAGCAAGGCCCTTAACCCCCAATTGCTCAGTTGTATAAAAAAGGATAAATGTAAGTCGCTCTGGATAAGGACGTCTGCCAGATGCCGTAAATGTAAATGAAAATTTATCTGTAACACGTAACCAGAATAGAAGTTCATTAACCCATACAGGTGTGTTTGACCACCAATGCAGTAGGAATCGAGCAGATCTACCCTGCTTACCGGATACCAGGAAAGCATGCAGGAGCATAGAAGGAGCGAAGCATAGCCAAAAGCTGATGGACTCAGAAGAACAGACGCAGGAGCTTGAAAAGGACACGCAGAGCAGGACAGGTAGGTACTTTGGAAGGAAAGGATAAAAACTCAACCTTTCTGTTTCCTGACACAAAATAATGAACGCAATACAGACACAAACATCAATATCTATATTTGTATATTGTGATAAATTTAGCCGCGATAGCATTCAAGTGTTGCCTTTCTGTGGTTCCCTTCCTAAAACCCCTGATAAATCAGTTTCCTCTTATTGTCTGTAAGCAAGCAGGAAAACGGGCAATTTTCTTGGCACCGCACTGACTAAGAGTTAGTCACAATAAAAGAGAAAGTGAATCTTTCTGCAGCCCATGCTTTATATAGTAACCACAAATTATAACCCTTTGATTTGTGGGTAGCCTTTGCTTTGCATACGTCTGTGTAGGTTTACTCCATGTTTAGATACCCTCCCACCTCTAAAACAAACACGCCAGACAGTAAAACGTCTACACTGGATTGTTCCTGTGTCTGAATGTGTAATTTGTGTGTGTGTGTGTCTGCAATGTTTCCAGAGACACACTTTAGCTGTTGAAGGTGAAGCCCTGATTGGTGTATTTATCTATGTTTGTGCTATGTGTTATGTGTTAGTGGTTTTTAGTGATGGGAATAACGGTGTTATAAATAAACAGCGTTACTTATAATATTACAATAATTTTTTTTATATTATAATTTTCATATAATCTGTAATTTGTGCAACAAATCTAAGGTGCATTGATAAAAATTAATATTTTTGTAGCTCTGGTCTAACTATAATAGCAAACATCAGACCTGATTCTTAAGTTTTTATTTTTGTATAAGACACCAGAAATAATTTATTGTAAATTTTGATTACGTTCTAAATTCAAAAATGAAGAAAATCACTTAACTAAACACCTGCCGGTTGTATCAAGAAGTAGTCCAAAATGATCAACCATCCCAATGTACTTATTTCCGGTAGCCTAATTAAACAGAAAAACCCACCCAATCTGGCAACACTGGGCAGGAACCCACCCAATCTGGCAACACTGGCTGCAGTCACTTGCACTTGGAAAAAGAATAAAATCTCAGACCAATTTGATGATTTTGATGATTTTGTTCTCAAAATCTACTGTGGTAAAGAGACTCGATGGCGGTAGTTTGGTAGTGATGATGCAGTAAATTCTTTTCTCGAACCCTGAAACTGAATTTTGTGTTTCTTTATTAATCTATTTGTTGAAGAATTTATGATTATTTATTTTATTCTGGTCAGAAATATGACCTTTATGTTAGTAATAATGAAAGAAAAAAGAAATCTTCTTCTGTTGCTTTCAGTCACCTTTATATCTTTATTAGAAACCTTTCTATGAATGTTCTCTTCCTGCCTCAATCTGTCCTGCCTGCCACAGCAGCGTAATGACTACTCAACTAATCAGACAGGTCCCACATGGACCCTTCTGTCTCCATCTGAACAAGAACATGTCCCAAAGGAAGGTGTGTGTCAGAGCCTTACAGCTTCCAGTCCATCTCACTGCACCTCAGCCCAGGTGTTTGTGTTGGCTAACTTTCATTATACAGAAATTGGCCAGGTGTACGTTTGCACGGGAGATTTCATTACCGTGAGATTGCTTTTTCAGCCGCATGTCACACACACACACACACACACACCCAGAGACTGGGAATGTGCAGCTGGCACCATCCTCTCTATCTGGCGCACTTTTCCGTCTCCATTTCCACCAAGAAACAGATCTGCATAAGGCATAGAAATCAAAATAAGAAATACAGTCTTACTCTCTCTCTCTGTCTTTCACCTATAGAACATTCGGCACATTATTAAACAAAAAATATGTCAAAGACATTCACAAACTCTTCAGCAGCTGGAAACCTGCATCAGGCAAGAACAGAACAAAGCTCCAACACCAAAACTCCAGAAACTCATAACCTCGATGTCCAGATGTCTTCAAACTGTTTTATAGAGAAGAGGTAATGCTACACCATGATAAACACACTCAGTCTTGTAAAATGCATGTGTTTGAGGTACTAAGCATTTTTCAGTATGGGTCCCTGCCAGGGAGGCTCCTAAGCAGGGTGAGGTTAGAACGATTCTAAGGGCCTATAATAAATCAGAACACAGAGGGCCCCTGTAATCTGACTTATTAGTAGAAGGGGTAGGGACCGAACCTCATATTCTTTCATAGGGCCCCAAATAGCTAGCGGTGGCCCTGGGAAATATTTAGTAAATTTTGTTCTTAATAAACCTCTTCCTTAAACAACATTGTTCTTGGATTTGATTCTACTCCACTTGTAGCTCACTTTGAATAAAAACGTCTTTCAAATGAATAAATGTAAATGTGAAATTGTCAACTAAGTGCAGGTGGAGGTCTGGAAAGGTTTTTAATACTATTAAAAGGAAGGGAACATTGTAAAGTGCCTTTGCAGGAAAGTAAAACTTTCTTAAATATAATTACATTTATGTACGATTTCACATTCTAAGTTTATTTATTCATTCATTCATTTATCTTCTATACCTGCTTATTCCATAATTTAATGCTGGAGTCTATCCCAGCTCTCTCTGAAAGGGTGGAAGGCAGGAGGGGGACACCCTGGACAGGTTGTCAGGCCATCGCAGAGCCACAAACACACTCACACTCACTCTTATGGGCAATTTAGAATCACCAATCAATCTAACATACATGTTTTTTGGACTGTTGGAGGAAACCGGAGAACCCGGAGTAAACCCACGCAAGCACAAGGACAGAAAGACCCCCGCCCAGGAAATGAACCCAGCCCTTCTTGCTGTGAGGCAACAGTGCTGCCCCCATTCTAAGTTTATGATTGACTAAATTTTATATTATAAAGTCTGTTTTTAAAATCCCTAGGAATTAGTTTTTTTAATTAGGACATAAACTTTATGATGCACCTTATGATGTTTTTTTTTTTCTCATCCCTAAACTCTCTATCCAATGACACATGCCAAAAATACAAACTGATCAAAATGGCATATAGTTAATTATTAACTTTGGTTAGTGGTTAATTATTTACAGTGGAGAAGTTAAACGTCAGGATTCCTACCAGTCAGAAATATCCCCAGTGCATTGAGTGCTGTTTGGAGGACATTTTCATTTGTCAAAGCTTTACTGGATGTTTTTCATGCAGTTCCCTGACATCTGATGCTCATATATATTGTAGACAGAAAGGGGTTTCGGGCATGTCTAAGAACAAGCTGGTAGACTTTTTTTCAGAAAATGACAGCCACAGATTTGGATTTAACCTGTAATAGATGCATTATTAACAAGGCTCGGTCCTTACTGTAGCTTATGCTCCATAACTCTGTACTGGTTAATGAGGGAATTTGGATTGATCTTTTATAAGACTCAGAGTTGTTGTTGTACAGCGGCTATAAGGCAAATCAAAGGCTTCAGATTAATTAAATGTTTATATGAATCGAATAAATGAAATGTTTATTTGTCATAAACACAATCATACAGAGTATGACATGAAGCCTTTTACTAATGTGCATGTGGGATAAAATGGTGGACGTGATTTTGCAGAGTAGGATGTGATCCTGGATTAACATCCAATCAATACAATCTAAATTCACTAATGTTGTCTCTGGGCTATCTTTAATTATCTGAATATAGTTTGCCTGGAAAAATAGATTAAGATGGGTTTGGACAGCACATACTGATGACATTAGATAGTTAAGATTGAGAAGGAGACGAGACCAGACGAGACAAGAGAAAAGGAGAGGAGAGGAGAGGTAAGGAGAAAAGGAGAAGAGAAGAGAAGAGAAGAGAAGAGAAGAGAAGAGAAGAGAAGAGAAGAGAAGAGAAGAGAAGAGAAGAGAAGAGAAGAGAGAGGAGAGGAAAGGCCACGGTTGGTTGTTTGCATTGGATCCAGTTTAAATCTAAGGTGTTTATTAAGACTAGGACTACAGCATTTATTGATTTATTCATTCATTTATTCATTCATTCATTCTTTTATTTTTACTGGTTTGTATGGTTATGGTGTATAGAATTACTTTACAGCTACAAACAGTCAAATTATATCGACTATATATATCTATTTCATTATTTTATGCACAAATCCTAAAGTTGAAGTTAAAAATCCACAGGATTACAATTAAAATCTCTCCAATAGTCTATACATTTAGTCAAATACATAAATAATAATACATGGCATTATTATTTTTAAACTTTTTGTTTAAATAAAATACAATGAAATATATTAGGCTATTAAAAGCTTGTTAGGTTTCGACAAATACTTTAAACCAACAAATGCAACTTTGCTGAAATACAGATTTTTTTTTTTTTTTTTAAACACATCATCAGCAGTACATTGTAATGACAAACAACGTGGGGTTTTTTTAAGGTTCGGCTCTTAAACTCTGTGTGTTTATTATCTTTTACATTAAATATTAAAGTGGGTTTATCAGGGAGAAGCAGAAACTGATTTGTGTGTAAAGCACAGCAAATCCATGATTTGGTCAAGCAGGACTGATAGAAAAGGCACAACTGCTGTATTCTGGCTGATATAAAATAGCACAGCCACAGCAACTTGCTTTTAAACCTAGAGAAATCAATTCTGGGACAAACATCTGCAGTCTGCCTAATCCCAGTCTTAGCTGTCCCATTGACACGCAGATCTCAAAAGAATTAGTCTGTTTAGAGGTAAAGTAGTCCTTAGAAAATATCTCTCAATGAATTTAGACTACTTTTAATAAGGCATCTGTCCTGGAACGGAGAATAAGATTAAATAAGAGAATAAAATGTCACAATTACTCTATTTTAGGACTAATGCCTTATCAAACCTAGTCTAAATTTATGTAAGGTTGGGGTTTAAATATTAAATAGACAAGTACAGTGAATGGTAATAAAATAAGAACAAATTTGTGCATTATATTTTCCAACTGTTCACATTCACGTTAGACAAAACTGACCGTGTTTATAAGGATATAGCGACAATTTTGTGTATATTTATAATCTGTTTAAGACATGATAGACAACTCAAATCAGAATTTACCCAACAGCCCGTAAGTCTTAAATTAAGATCAACTTCTTGCACCTGAAGGGTTTAGAAATAATTTGGAACACAGTAACCTGGGTAGTTTTTTAAACAAAATACTTATTTACTCTTATTTGAGTCATTATTTTTCCTATTTGTACTTAAAGAAATTATTTCCTTAATAGCAGTAATTTTACTTTGATACTTGAGACCAACTGTGATGTATGATTTAGAGACAGTGGTGAGACAGCTATGATGTATGGGTAAGAAACAATGGTGAGACCAGCTATGATGTATGGTTTAGAGACAGTGGTGAGACAGCTATGATGTATGGTTTAGAGACAGTGGTGAGACCAGCTATGATGTATGGTTTAGAGACAGAGGTGAGACAGCTATGATGTATGGTTTAGAGACAGTGGTAAGACAGCTTATGATGTATGGTTTAGAGACAGTGGTGAGACAGCTATGATGTATGGTTTTAGAGACAGTGGTGAGACCAGCTATGATGTATGGTTTAGAGACAGAGGTGAGACAGCTTGATGTAGGTTAGAGACAGTGGTGAGACCAACTGTGATGTATGATTTAGAGACAGTGGTGAGACAGCTATGATGTATGGGTAAGAAACAATGGTGAGACCAGCTATGATGTATGGTTTAGAGACAGTGGCGCTGAGAGAGAGACAGGTGGAAGCAGCAAAGCTGAAGATGTTGAGGTTTTCTTTGGGAGTGACGAGGTTGGACAGGATTAGGGACGAGTTCATCAGGGGGACTGCTCATGTTAGATGTGAGGAGAAAGTCAGGAAGTCCAGATTGAGGTGGTTTGGACATGTACAGAGGAGGGATAGTGAATATATCGGTTGGAGGATGTTAGAAATAAAGCTACCAGGCAGAAGGCAAAGAGGAAGACCAAAGAGGAGGTATAGGGATGTGATAAACGAGGATATTAAGTTAGTGGGTGTGAGTGAAGAGGATGTAGAGAATAGGGTTAGGGGGAGACAGATGATTCGCTGTGGCGACCCCTAAAAGGGAGAAGAAGAAGGACTTTTCATCCCTGTCCCCTTAGAAAACACTCAATCAGTGTTACAAATTTCAACAAAACTATGATGCGCGGTCCCTTTAAATCCTTCTCCATTTTAGACCGGAAGTTACCACGCTGTTGCCGGAAGAGCGTTGCGTTACGGATGTGTCAACTTCTTTACATCTGTAGCGTGTTTTAATTAATGACGTTTCATGTAATGTTGCGCTAATTAACCTACACAGATGTCTCGAGCTTATTTAGACCAGATTGCACATCTGTTTGAGCGCTACCGGGATTATGTGACCCGGAACCCGGGCGTTACGGCGCATCTGGAGAGCGCAGTGCGGACTCTGTCTTATCTAATAGCAGGTCAGGGAACCTTCCTAAAAGCTTCCTAGTATGTGTGTCCAAAAGTTATGTCTCCTAGTATGTTTGTGACGCAATGCGACATGTTGCCATGGATAAAAGAAGCACTTTTCTAACTTGTGTTTTACTTTTTCAGGCCGCTTTTCAGCCTCTCATGAACTTTCAGAATTGGGTAAGAGTCACTTTTATTTAAAATAAAAAAAATGTTTTTCTGTGTCTTTATTAAACGTTACTTGCATTTAAACATTTAAGACATTTTATTTTCATAACTGAGCAAGTAGGGGTTAGGGGCCTTGCTCAGGGGCCCAGCAGTGGTACCTTGGTGATGCTGGGAATCGAACCCTGATCTTCTAATTAGTAGACCAACACCTTAACCACTAGACTACCACTTAACCTGATTACTAGACACTACACATGTTGTGTATATTTACACACACACACACACTCACACTAAAAGCTAAGAAATATTTAATCGATAAAAGGGTAATCTAATATTTATTTTTTTAATGACCGGCCCAGGTTCTAGTGGTGTCCTAGACGAGATGTGATTTTGCCCTCCCTCTTTTAAACGCCCCCCCTTCCTCCTCCTCCCCGCCCCTTTTTACACACACACACACACACACACACACACACACTACTACAAACTACTGCCCTCCCTCTTTTAAACGCCCCCCTTTCCTCCTCCTCCCTTCCCCTTTTTTACACACACACACACACACACACACACACACAACTACAAAAAAAAATCCAGAAAATGTAGATTTTTATAACCTTTACTATGACATAACATAAATACTGGCAAAATACACAAATAAATAAGCATTAAGCATAAATAGTAAATAAATTGTTATAATAAATAACAAACAAATTCGTCACTAAAAGACACACAACAAAAAAGTACACTTTCAGTACAAAAAAACTTTGTCTAACTTTGCTTCACATATGGGTGTAGGAGCGCGCACGATGAAAAAAAACTTGTCCGGTGCCCCCAAGTCATTTTTGCACCCCAGGCAACTGCCTATGTGTCATCTTTGCCACGGGCCGCCCTGGTTGCTGTTATTAAATTGGTCTTCCGTGCAAAATATTCCTTCGAGCAACACTTTTTCATGAACATACATTTTAAGTGTATTAAGAAAACGTTTCCCTATAATATAATAATATAATATAATATAATATAATATATTATAATTTTACAACAATAAATTTAATGGTAATATTCTACATGTTGCCTACTTGTATTTTTAATTTTAGAGCTAATTAAATATTATTACCTGTATTTCCTGTTCACAAGAGAGGAAAATGTATATAAAGAATCTTACCTAAACTGCATCCTCATCAATAATCATCGCAAGCAAATACCCCGAATTAGGGACTAAGCGGTTATAGAAGATAAATAAAAGAATTAATGTATTATTATGTCATACTTTGGGGGGGGATATTAAGCAGGACATGGGAAATGTTATAGAATGTTATTTAACAGCAGGTTCTCAGCATACAAAGCATTTGTTGTTAATAAATACAAATAACACTGCACATTTTTAGAATTGAATTGAATATTTGTTGGTCTAATGAATGATGGTTGCAGCTTTACTTTGTTAATCACGTGAGCGAATTAATTTTCCATAATTATTCCGTAAAATTAAATCGGTTTTATGCCTGTTATTGATTTCTGTTATATAGATCCTTAAATATATTTAACCTGGAAATCTAATTACGATTCAATTATTGGTCACTAAACTACAGGTGTATTGATTAATTATTGGTCATTTAATTGGTTGATAATTAACAACATGTGCGGAATAGATTTGAGTCATCGTAAGAGCTGCTATTACACCTTTATTTTCTTCTTAACGTTAAAGTTTTGCACTGCGCATAAAGCACAAAGCGATAAATCAGTTAAATTAGGTGTGTAAAACTCCAAACCAGTACCTCCATAAAGAACTTTTCCTCAGTGTGTGCTGACTTCTTTGCTCGCTTTGTTTCTATTTTTCAGTGTATTCAGCTTCAAACCTGCTGGTGTTGCTAAATGATGACATTCTCAGGAAGGCTCTCTCCAGGACTCTGCCTATGGTAAGGTTCTCTAGATGTTCCTTGCTCGGTTTCATGCCTTTTTTTATCTTGACTTCCTCCGTTTTTTTTGGAGGGTTTTTTTCTGGCAGCCACCAAGAGAAAGCAGTAGTTTCTGTGTGTTGTTGGCAGATGAAGGTGTTTGGTGATGAGTCTTTAGTCTTTGTCCCTGTCCCCAGTCCCTGTATTGCTCTACTTCTGTACCACAATTGAGTCTAATGCTGAAAAATGTTCCGGTTCTCCGGAGTATCCCGAGACCTCTTTATTTTTTCATTTGTGCTAGAGTGACATATTTATCATGGAGTTTTCCAACCTCCAAATAAACACATTTACAGACTTAGGCACTTTCAGTGGAGCAATAAATGCAACACTCGGCCTGAGGCGCAAGGGAAACGAGATGGAATTCATGACCTTCGGCTTCCCTCACACTCGTCTTAATGGAGCTCCGTAGAGAAAGCTCGAACTTATATTAAGTTTATGGTGGCATTTGAAAACACTCTGTATCAGCACTTTTGACCTGCACAAAGCTCACAGTAAGCTGTGTGTGTATGTGTGTGTGTGTGTGTGTGTTGCGATAGTCTCTCTCCCAGCAGAGGCTGCTAACATGGCTTTCTGTCCTGGAGTATGTGGAGGTATTCACTGAGATGGCTGCAGCTAAGCTGTGGAGGGAACCCGGGCGCTGGCTGGTGGTCGTCCTCATTCAGATCGCAAAGTAGGAGCCTTAAGCTCACGTTGGTATGATCGGTGACTCTATTGCCGAACTAACCGCCTTCTCCGTATCCACAGAGCCATCCTGCGCATCCTGCTGCTCTTCTGGTACAAATCGGGCATCCAGACGTCCCCTCCGATAACCCCTCTGGACAGAGACACACAGCTGTATGACAGAGGTAAGAGTGTATAAAAAAAATCCTTACTTGTAGGATATAAAGATAGTGATTTATTTGTGTGTGTGTGCCTTTTGATTGTGTTATTTGTGCATTATAAATGTTTTAGAAGGGAAAATAATGATTATTAAGTTATTAAGATGTAACGATACGGTGGTCCTTGGACGTGTCTTGATTTGTTTTGTACAGTTTTTGATTTCGTCAGTAATGGAATAAATGGAACAAATTACAGAATCATGGGATGCATTTACACTTGGATTTAACAGATTAAGTGGACATTTTTATCAGAACAATCAGACTGTAATTAGAAAAATGGCAATTAAGCATCTATTATCATGTGACATCACATTTTTTTTATCTACTTTAAAAGTTTTGTGGCGTAAAACATTTAAATGCAGGTACAGTGCTGTGAAAAAGTATTTGCCCCTTTCTGGTTCCTTTTTTTTCACGCTTAAGTTATTAGGTTCAGGGGGGCAATTACTTTTTCACTAGTTATTTTTCCCCCAAATAAATAAAATCACCAGTTGAAAACAGCATTTTGTATTAACTTGAGTTTTCTGGGAAGTGGTGGCTCAGTGGTTAAGGTGATGGACTGATACCAGAAAGACCGGGGTTCGATTCCCAGCAGCACCAAGACATCACTGTGGGCCCCTGAGTAAGGCCCTTAACCCCCGAGTAAATATAAGAAGAGTAAAATATAATAAAAAGAGTAAATATAAGTGGGTAAGAGTGACTGCCAAATGCTGTAAATGTTTTCTTTGTCTCATATTTAAGTCTGATCTAAAACATTTAGGTGTGACAAAACAAATAAGAAATCGGGAGGGGGCAAATAATTTTTTACAGCACTGTATGCATTTCTTTTGCCGCAGCTTCCTTCAGGTTCTCCGATTTAGGTCTACCCTTTAAAAACATACCATTGGATGATTTGCCTACTCTGAATTGCCCCTAGTGGGTATTTGCATGGAGCCCTGTGGTTGCTTGGTGTACTGTAGAAGCTGTACTCAGGCCTCCTGTTCCAGGGCTAGGTTCTGGATAGATCATCTACTAAAGTCAAATGAATAAAAATCAATTTCTGTTGAAGATTGAGGTCTTATACACAACTCTCTCTATTTAGAGCAAGGCAGCATGGTGGAAGACGTTTCGTTCGTTGGACAACGGTCAGGGCGAGTGGTTAGACCTTTGAAAAGCGGTAAGACATCACTGTTTCTATCGGTACACTTGCTTAACTACCAGATTCTTGGCAACAAATCAGGTGGGATACCAATTAGGTGCTGCCTTAGATGTGCTTTTATACTTTTTATACACACACAATGATCAGCTTTTATGCAAATGTTAACTAGAGATCGACTAATATTAATTTAATATTTAATTATTGTTTTATATATCAGTGGATCCGATTATATAAATCCGATATCTGACCATTAAAAAGGCTTTAATTTCAAGAAAAATATCAATAAAACCGATTATCGGTCGATCTCTAATGTAAACCGATATTACATTGTATGAAAATGACAGCAAATCACTGTTATTTACCGAAAGTCCTACGTTTAATGTGATATGTTATAAAAATATTATATAAAACTATATGTTAAAGCTACAATTGCCTATAGGGGGGAAAATGCAATGTAAAGGGGTTGTTGTGATATGAACATGTGGCACACAATTTCTTTTACTTTTCAAAGTGCTCGGTCGCTTGCCCTCTAAAAGGGTATGTTGTTGCTAAGCAACCTTTAAAAAAGAGGGGGAAAAAAACATGATGAGCTGCTTCTCCATTTTTTTCTGCTGGTGTTTCGGTTTAATGGAAAGGTAAAGAAGATGCTTGGCTGGTGCTTGTCACATGACCCACAGTGCACTGGTGGTATTCTAAAAAGTTAAGAAAAACAGCCGTGTTGCACCGCATGCAACCGCGTCACACACCGCCAGTCTATGTTTTAATTAATGACATTGCGTGTGCCGAAGGCCCCCTAAAAAAACGTCCCCTAAAAATGACATTATTAGTATTTTAATTCTAACAATTAAATGTGGCATTTTCATGTTGGTACAAGTTAAAATAAAGTATTTTTTTTAAAGATTTTTGGGGGGCATTTGCCTTTATTGATAAGACAAATAAGAATCGAACTTGGGCAACTGCGCATGTGGGTGTTGGCACGTTAACCTGCTACACCACGTAGGTGGATATTTGATCGTATTTTAAACTGATGGAAGACCTTTTTGTTTCAGCTTCATCACTGCAGAGTCAATTGTGGAGCAGTCTCTCTAGAGAGAGCAAGCAGAGAGAGCAGGAAGATCACCTACAGACAAGCCCCACCCATCTGGGCCTGCAGGAGACGATTGCGGAATCACTGTACATCACTCGCCCCATAGTGCACTGTATCCTGATGCAAGCCAATCAGTTAGCTTTAATTAAAATAAGGGTAAATTAAGCAGGGGACTTCCATGGCTGTCGTTTTGAAAAGAGACTTACGGTACTCTGCGGTAACAGAATAAGCTTTTTTCCCTAAAACACATTTGTTTTTTAGACTTAAGTGAAAATTGCACTGTAATGCCTTATCTTATACTGTTGTTGCTCATCTGCTGCAAGTTTTTGACATGCTTTTTGTTCTGAGATGTTCGCCACAGTTATATTAAATTACTGCAGCCTTTCTGTCTGATTTAAACCAGTCTAGCCATGACCTCATGAGTCTACCAACAAATTGTTTCCTTTATTGCATTATTCGGAGTAAAGTTCAACTGTTGTGTGAAAATCTCTGGAGATCAGCAGATAGAGAAATACTCAAACCAGACACGTCGGCCATCACTATGGTCAAAAATAATATTTTTACCCTTTCTAATCTGACATAAAGGTGTCGGTCTGTGTTTGCGTGATTGCTGCAACATGATTTGCTAATTAGTTAATAAAATGAGTTAGGTTAGTATATTCAATTCATTGTGTGAGGTACGTGTACAGAGCCAATGAAATGCATTTTTCGCATATCCCATCTTAGTAAGTTGGGGGTCGGAGCGCAGGGTCAGCTATGATACAGCGCCCCTGGAGCAGGAGGGGTTAAGGGTCTTGCTCAAGGACCCGACAGTGGTTGACTTGCCAGAGGTGGGGCTTGAACCCAGGTGTTTCTGGTCTTCAGATTAACAACTCAGCACCTTAACCATTTGAGCCATCCTGCCACCTGTAGGTGTACAGATGTTCCTAATGAAATGCTCAGTAAAGTGCAATTTTTCTGTACTGATGCATCACATGGCTCCTAGTGCCCAGGATTTGTACCACAACCACGTATGCATGTGAATGTGTATGTATTCCTTGACGCTGTCCACTTTCAGTGGCCGCTCTAGGACTTTGCGGCAGACGCTCCTGGAAGCCGTGGCTGATTTCTGGCATTCTGGAGATAACAAGGTAAAGAGAGCATTCCTTCTGTTTCCATGTCTGTTTGTTAAACCGGACCTCTCAGTTCAGTGTTTGGTTTGTGGATAGTTTCAGTTTGTTGTCAGACACCACAAAGACGCTTAACCGCAGGGAGAGGGCCGAGATGAGAAGACGAGCCTTCCTCCTGCTCTACTACCTGCTCCGCTCACCCTTCTATGACCGATACTCAGAGTAAGTGTTGAAGTAAAGTGTATATTATAGCTCATTTATTAATTAAAATAATAAATAAGCAAAAAAATCTTAGCATAATGGTGTATACTATCCAGTAGGTGGCAGTATTACATTTAAATTTTTTTACTTTGCTACTAAATTAGTAAAGAGTAAATCTCAGCGTGATGCTACCGTAACTATGCTTCAGTGTGGGAGTAAGGTTCTCAGGATGATAAGTAGCGTAAGGTTTTCACCATATTGTCTCTGTTTGGCTGTTCCCTTTTAGGGGTGGCCACAGCGAATCATCCGTCTCCCCCTAACCCTATTCTCTACATCCTCTTCACTCACACTCACTAACTTCGTGTCCTCGTTTATCACATCCCTATACCTCCTCTTTGGTCTTCCTCTTTACCTTCTGCCTGGTAGCTTCATTTTTTAACATCTGCCTACCAATATATTCACTATCCCTCCTCTGTACATATCCATCTTTGTAAGGTTTTCACTATATAAATGTGTATATATAATTTAATTCATTTATTTTCATTTAAAAGTGTAAGTTTGTCCCTAATAAACAAGCCGGTGGCAACCTTGGCAAGGAAAAACTCCCTGAGATGAAATAAGGAAGAAACCAAATACAAATATCCCAGTTTAACAAAAAACCCTATATCCATGATCCCTTTAGTTCTGCTCCTTTGCCTAAGAAAGACTACAGATTAAAGATTTGGCTAAATAAATGTTTTCAGCCTCGACTTGAACACGGAGACTGTGTCTATATAGCCAAACCAGAGAACCTTTATCCCACATGCTTCTAATTCAGCATCTTTTCTATATTAAGATATGGTTTTTTTTTCCTTATTTCTTCATACCCACAGAGCAAAGATCCTCTTCCTCCTCCGGTTCTTGACTGATTACATTCCTGGAGTAGGTTTAGTTGCACGTAAGTGAGATCTTCCAGATTCTGCTGTGTTAAGAATATGACGTGTACCTGCTACTCTGCAACAGCTTAATTAGGTCTGTTTCCTGTCTGCTCAGGTCCGCTGATGGAATACTTACCTATCTGGCAGAAGATTTACTTTTATAACTGGGGTTGAAGCTGAAACTGCTTAAAAGGTCATGCAGACCTGGAAACAGGAATTGAATAGGTCTGCTCGCAAGAGCGCATGGGCATGAAAACACACACACAAACACACAAGAACATTCTGTGACAATCTGAATTGTAGAAAATGTGACGCAACATAATATTTCAGCTTGTTTAGCAAGCATCATTAAGTTTCCTAAAATAACCCAGTTCAGAAACTTCGTCTTATTTCATTTTTGTTCTGGTTTTTCTAGTTTTTTGGGGTTTTTTTTTTAGATAATGCATCTAATCAAACATTTAAGACACATTTTACATTATTTCTTTGTTCATGTAACACCAATCTTTTCTGTTCATGTGTTGTTGTTGTTGTTGTTGTTTTTTTTTTTTATTAAATATGTCTACTTCACACAACAGGTGTTTTACCCAGACGTGATAAGCTGGGGTCGTTGATGCTGTTAAGATATTTTTCTGATCAGTGGGTTGAGTAGGACTGATTTAAAAAAAGGCAGTATAGAGGACATCCCGTCTTTCTGGACCCCTTTCACCTTAAACCAGCGTTATACGCAGTGAACTGATGAATGTTCTCTATTTTTCACTGTGAACTAACCAAAAGCTTGTTTTGGTTATCAAGTAATACTAATTTGTGCAATGGCTGAAAATGTTTTGTAATTATAAATATTCATGGTTTAATTAACGTCCTTTAATAAAAATAAAAAAAGAAAAGGAAATTAAATGAGAAATGGATGATTGATTTTCTGAACCTGTATGCTTTTAAATAAACCAGCCAGTGATGGGAAAAGCAATTTGCTCCTTTAATTTTTTTTTTCTTTTTAAAGAAGAAAAAAAAGAAGGTTTGTGTTATCATAATAATGTATTACGCTCAGACAAGGAGAGGTTCCACGAGTGTATGCTTAAAAACGCGCCATAACTGTTTTAAAATGACTGTAAAATGATTTGCACTGAACAAAATGAGATTTCTTTTTCACTGGCGAAAAAAAATTCTTTTGCGAAAAAAAAAAAAACCCTCTTTTAGCTGTCATAGGAATCTTCTAGCTAAACTAAAAACAATATAGGTTTGTAAATCTTTCCTGCCCAAGCATATATATATTTATTATATTTATTATATATATTTATTATTTATATATGCATCTTGCATCTTAGTGTTTTCTCTAAGGTTTTTTTTTTCATCCAACATTTCGGGTCCTCTTAAATCAAAAAAGATAACAAATAGGCAACCTTTAGACCCACCTGTTTAAAGTTTACATTTGGCGGTGTAACTCTAAATTCCCTGTCTTTCCATGAGCTTCCATAGACAGGGAAAACACCAGCATCCTCAGGGGCGACCCTTCAATTTTAATAATAGAAGAGCAGCACAAATCCCCCCCATACGAGAGCATGCAACGATGATAACAAAATGACATTGTTTAGGTAGCAAACTTTAAGGAGGAGGTGGATGGTAAGGCGGTGTGCTGAGGAAGCAATTGAGCAAGCAGACGACCTGTGTTCAAGTCAGGCGCCAAGTTTGAGATTTGCCTATTGAGTGATTAGAGCCCAATCAGCTGATAGGGGATGTGCTGCTTTTCTCCAAATCAGCTAATAGCAAATTTGCCTACTACTGACACAGTATATATGATTTTTGGAAGGAGTCTCCAGTTTTAGTAAGCTGTACAGTTACTTGTTTTTTGGACGGGAAGTGGTCTGTCAGTCGTTGAGGTGTTGGAGCCAACCTAATAATGGGTCCTTGAGCATGGCCCCTTTACCCTTAAATGCTCAGTTGTTAAAAAAATGTTAGTCACTTAGCATAAGGATGTCAGCCAAATGCTAGAAATGTAAAAAATAATCGATAAAAGAACAACAGTTTATAGCCATTCGAACGCAATAACAGGAGCTAACTTATTTCATGTATTATTTTAAAGTGTTACATGTAAAAAGATGGTTCCCTTGAACTCACCATAATATGTTACTTGTTATAGAACAGATAATGTTCTATTCGTTTTAATAATTTGCTATTTTTTGACTGTCTGGAAGTTTTTCTCTATATAATCTATTCATCTGCATCTTTTGTTTGGATTTAACCAACGGAAATTTTCCATTATTTTATCATAACAGAGGTAATAAATTATAATGAGGAGGGAACACATAAACTCACGCTCAACAACAGCATGGAGCTTAAATTCTAATTTAAAACGACGGTTTTGGCAGTAAACGTAACGTCTGATTTACAGGAGTAAATCCTCAGGAGGGACAAACTGATTTCCGTTTCATTGTCATCTTATAATTTCTTCGATTGTGTAAAGCTGCTTTGTGACAATCACCATTGCAAAAAGCGCCAAACAAATAAAATTAAATAAAATTGAAGGAGTGAACATGCTCTCTCACGCTTTCTTACAACAAATCATCATTTATCATTCATGCGGGTAAATAGATGTTGCTTTTAAAAGATGTACTATTAAAAAGGGACAACAGGACATGGAGTCAGGATTGATTACGGCTGTACAGATTTTGTGACATTTGTATTCTGAAAAAAAAAATAATTGAAAATGGTTGAAAATTGAAAAATGGGTTCCTAAAAAGTCTCAACCAATAAAAAAACTGCCTGACCAAAAAAGTCACCACCTGGATTTACCCAAGCAACTGCCCTCCATTGGATAAATACTTCAGTGATATTAAAATCGTTTAGTCGCGCTGGATAAGGACGTCTGGCAAATGCTGTAAATGTTCTCAGGTTTCCTCCCACAGTCTAAAAACATGTATGTTAGATTGATTGGTGATTCTAAATTGCCCATCGGAATGAGTAAGTTTAGGTGTTTGTATGTGTGTGTGTGGCCCTGTGATGGACTGGTGATCTGTCTCTTTTAGAGATGGCTGGGATAGACACCAGCAGATCCCTGTGACCCCAAATTAGGGAATAAGTGGGTATAGAAGATAAATAAAATGAAAGAATAAATGAATGAATGAATGAATATTTCGGACTGTTTAAAAGTCTTTTCTCACAGCGACACCGTATCATATGTAACTTTAAGTACTGAAAGTTAATATTTTCTATCTTCTATCATCATCTTCTTCTTTCCGCTTTTCCTTTTTAGGGTTCTCCACAGCGAATCATCTGTCCCCACCTAACCCCATTCCCTACATCCTCTTCACTCACACCCACTAACTTTATGTCCTCGTTTATCGCATCCCTATACCTCCTCATTGGTCTTCCTCTTTACCTTCTGCCTGGTAGCTTCATTTCTGTTGGACAAACCCTAATACTTTTTATTGAACTGACAGGTCACCTGACACCAAAAAGTATATATAATTCATCCTCCACACTATACTGCATAATATTTTAAGAAACAACCTTGTATGCAGTTAAACCAAAACATTTCTATGTCATTTATAAGCTACTTTTGTGCAAAAAAAAAAAAAAAAGTCTAAAGGTTTGAAAGGGTTTATGGGTTTTCTATGACGTCCCATGTTAAACGTAAGCCATCTTCATTTTTAACACAAGAGGTGGAGACAACGTGTTAGGACACTTAGCCTGGTTAACTCCTAAACGCCTCGCTAGTACCTATCTAGGTGCACTTCAGAGAGATAAAATAATGGTCTTCTGTAGCCTACTTAGTCCACTAAATATTCAACACAACAATTTCAACATTCAGGTTCCGGACCGTAAAGTCGTTTGCTCAATGCGTGAACATAGCCAGCGTAAGTTTTTATTTATTTCTTTTATATAATAAAACAGTGGCAAATGTTAGCTTTTTTTTCCTATATATTATGTTATATTACTTCTATTATAGATTAGGGTTATAGAATGTATAGTTATAGAACTGACATGTCCATAAAAGGGCATTTTGATGTAACGATGTTTTCGTGCGCAGAAACTTTTCCCGTTTATTTAGTAAAGTTTACTTTTGCAGGGGGGAAAAAAACGACAGGAGTGAAAGAGAAAATATTCAGCTTTTAGTTTAAAACTGTGAATTATGATATAAAGTCGGTGCTTATACTCGGTTTTTAAACGAGGTTAAGGTTTATAGAATAAACAACCTAAATAACTTAAACTAAAGATTATACATTAATTAATAATTAATTAATAATGGTACTAAATAACAAGCATAAATATATTAGTAACTGTTATACTGTTATTACAACCAGTGTTTATTTCTCTCTCTCTCTCTCTCTCTCTCTCTCTCTCTCTCTCTCTCTCTCTCTCTATCTATCTCTCTCTCTCTCTCTCTGTTTCTCTTTCTCTGTCTCTCTTTCTCACTCTGTCTCTCACTCACTCTCTGTTTCTCTCTCTCACACACACACTCTCTCACTCTTTCTCTCTCTTTCTTTCTCACTCTGTCTCTCACTCACTCTTTCTCTGTCTCTCTCTTTATTTCTCACTCTGTCTCTCACTCACTCTCTCTTTCTCACTCTCGCGCACCTCTGTCTTTCTCTCTCTCTCTCTCTGTCTGTCTCTCTCGCCTCAGTTTGATATTTTCTACCAATATTGCTGTCTCTTTCTCTTTTTTTTCTTTATCTCTCCCGCTCTCTCTTTTTCTCTCTCTCTTTCAATCTCCTTAGTGTGTTTCTCTTCCTGCTTTTCACTGGTATTTGTCTAAGGACTTCCTTGTATTATGTTATGTAACTTAATCAATTTTTGGGATAAAATATGTAAAAAAAAATAATAAAATACTAAATGATGTACTGTGCAAAAATATTCACCCCCTTTAACTTTTGGTAGCATTACGACGACACAGATTAGCTAGTAAAAAAATACATAAAAAGAAAAAAGTCATAGAATTTGCAATAATAATAATAATATTAGACATAATATCGTCAGTAGAATATGAGCAATTTGTCGATGGGATGTCCAGTCAAGCCGTACCAAAATTGTAACCCAAATTCCATCAATATTTACTGTATATATCCGTGTGGTTTAGAGAGATGAATGAGGATGCATTTGAGGTTCCTGAAAGGAACGAGTATCGCTACCTTGTTCAAGATGAAGCTGAAGAGGAGGTCCAATATGTCCGTCGCTACTACGTCAGCCCGTTCCTGCAAGTGTCCCGCAGGTGTATGTTTTTGATTGGCTGTGGCATTCTTGCACTTCTCACTCTCGCCGCATACCTGGCTTATGTGGCTCAGACTCCAGCTCATGGTTTTGCTCAGGTGCTAACAGACTGTGGTTGGCTGAATGGACAATTGGAGAACGGTGCCTACTCTTTCAAAGGTATCCCGTATGCTGTGCCACCTGTTGGCGAGCTTCGCTGGAAACCTCCAGCAGACCTCAAAGCAAATGGAAAGTGCTGGGATGGTGTTTATGACGCCACGCACTTTCGCAGTGTGTGTGCTCAGGTGCGGCCTCTTAGGAAAGATGGCCATGTGATGGGTCACGAAGACTGCCTGTACTTGAACGTCTGGACACCCAGTTTGCTGTCTACTTCTAGCTTGCCTGTCATGGTATGGCTTCATGGAGGACACTTGCACATGCTGAGTGGGCAGGAGAAAGGCTACTCCCCCACTGGGGAGCTTGCGGAAAGAACACAAACTGTGTTTGTTAGTCTGAACTACAGGCTAAATGCATTTGGCTTCATGGCTCTGGAGCTTCTGAGAAAAGGTTCTCCCACCAATACCTCAGGTCAGTTCTTTAGTCTTGAGCAAATCTTTGCCCTTTTTGAAGAATTATTTAGGGTTAGTTATAAACAAAGGGTTTGAAAGGGTATGTTTTGGTGATGTGGTACAGTATTACTAAAGTGGATTATTTTTAACACAGGAAACTACGGCTTCATGGACCAGATTCAAGCTCTTCTGTGGGTTCAGAAAAACATCCATGTGTTTGGTGGAGACCCAAAGAAAATCACTATATTTGGTCAGATTTTTCTCTCTTATTTTTTTTTTTTCAAGAAAAAATAAATAATACAACATTTGAAGCTTTACACAGTATCACATACTTTAAGCGCTGGGACACGTAATTGTCTCATATATACGTGTCTTCTGTTCCTGTTCTTATTTAGTGGTCAGATTGTGGAGCGTGGCTGTGGGAATTGACTTTTCAGCTGCAATATTATTAGCGTGTTTGTGCACTAATCTTGGGTGAGAAGGTCAGGAGCGAATTCGGTGTTTTCAGTTCATTAAAAGGGTGGGTTATTTGGCGTCGAGTTCAGGGGCTCTGTGACGAAACACTCGAGTTCTTTCGCAGCAGCATTGGCAATCCATGTCTCAGTGGGTTTTGTGCACAGAGGCATTGCCATGCTGGAAGTGTTTCCGCCTCTTACTTTTTTGTAGAGGAGAAATAAAATACTACAACATACACAGAGATTTTAGACAAGGGTGTGTGCTTCTAACTTTGTGGCACTGTGATGTGGGGTGTGTTGATAAGTTGTCCACAAACTGTCCACTGTGTAGTGTCCATATCAGGTGGATTAATTATGGCACTTTTGCTTTTTAATTAATTATAGCCACATTTAGAAGGGGGGGGGGGAGTTGGATGGTAGGTTTCAACCAAAAATCGCATACTTTTTTTAATCATTTAAGTTAGTACGTACTTCCTGACCTTTCTATATAGTATGGACGCAGGTAGTATGAATGAAATTCAGACATACTACATCCCACATGTTGATGTCACGTGACGGTCAACGTCACAGCAGAGCAAATTTAACGTTGGATAATGTTTAAAACTGAATGATGTTAAAAGAGTGCCGAGCCACTGCTTTCCACCACTTCCGCATATGACGAGTCGTCTCTCTCGTCGTGGTCTCATGGGTTAGTAAAGTGTATATTGTATACATACTTAAAAAAACGCTTGGTAGTAGTGATTTTTTTTTTTTTTTTTTTAGTTGCAAGTACTATATAGTATAAAAGTTTGTGATTTCGGACGTAGCCAAAATAAAAAAAATTAAGTTAAAAAACCCTATTTTTGTTTTACCTGTTCTCGCAAAATCGTCTCACAAAAAAAAGTTAATTTACCTGATAGGGCAGCACGGTGGTTTAGTGCTTTAGCACTGTTACCTCACAGCAAGAAGGTGATTCCTGGGCAGGGTTCTTTCTGTGTGGGAGTTTGCATGTTCTCCCCGTGCTTGTGTGGGTTTACTCCGGGGTTCTCCGGATTTCCTTCAACAGTCCCAAAAACATGTATGTTAGATTGATTAGTGATTCTAAATTGCCCATAGGACTTCCCACTGCTTTGTCTCATGCGTGATGTCTAATGATTGTTTGACCAGTGTTTGACTGACTAATGGTGGCACGTGAAATGCAGAATTTAGGAAACCAAAAAACAGTGCCAGACTGTGCCAAATGTGCCAAACACAATAAAAGAATTTGGACATTTTCGAGGTACGAAAAAGGACATGTCTGGGCAAAAAAAGGACATACGTATGGTTTATTGTTGAGAATCTTGTGAAGAAAAGTTAGCTTTTATTTACCCTCACTTTATGCTATAAACAGTAGCAGTAAGCAGTAATTTACTCAACAGACCATCCTGTAGTACTTTCTCTCTCTCTCGCTCTCTCTCGATCTTTCTATTTTACTCTCTTTGCCTGTCATTTTACAGAGCAACAAAAACGCATAAACTCCTCTGTTTAGACTTTTCCAAGCTGGAAATTATGTCATGCTTATAACTAAGACTCTTTTCATAATGTTTTAGGTTCACATTAAAAAAAAAAAATATCCCCTGGAAAAAAAAAATAATAAATATTGATTAGTTTAACAGCAGAAGTTTATAATTACCTGTAGTTTAGTAATTATGTGCAAATTTGCTTATTAACCATTAAACAAGTTAAAAATAAATACAATACAGGGATCATAATGTTTCTAGGCAGGAAAGATGTTGTGCAACCCAGCATTTTATTTCACAATCTCTAAAAGGAGCTGTTTATCTACAGGGATGTGTCTAAACCTGTTTGGCATCTGTTTGTAAAGCATTTTTCTAGTTGGTTCCCGCTGCTTAATAAGATCTAATTTCTTCTTCGTTAACAAGGAGGAGCATCAGTATGGGCTTTGATGATTTCGCCTCAAGCTAAGGGTCTCTTTCATGGTGCAATTGGAATGAGTTCCTTTTTCGTCTCCAACATCTCACTGGACTCAGCCGAAAGAGACAATCTGGTGTTCTTGAAAAGAACAGGCTGCCAAGACACCACCTGTCTTCGAAAGCTTAACACAACACAGATTCTCCAGGTGAGAGGTTCACAGCCAAATCCAGGATTCTTGTCCAGCCTTTTACATCATTCATCTTCTGTTTCCGTTTCCCAAACCACTGAAACTGGTAAACAATTGCAGAATTTTTTTCTATAGACAATTTTTCAGACGAACAGACTAAAAATAAATTCATCCAGTTAAGAGATTTTTTGGTTTTGTCCCACTGGAGGGTGACACGGGAGTGGATTTTCACATTTCTTTTGTCCCTTCCCCCAGGATTTGGAAAATCCTGTCCAAATCCCAGTCCCTCCAAAAACGTTGGGAAAATTCTGTCTTTAACTCAGTGATGTCGTTTCCTATCCCGCGGTATTCCCAGAAAAAGATTAGCCTCTAGCTTTTACGCCTGGGAAGCGGTGGCTTAGTTGTTAAGGTGTTGGACTAAAACCAGAAAGACCTGGTTTCACAACCACCAAGCTGCCACCACAACCCCTAAAAAAAGAGATAAGTGGATAAGGATGTCTGCCAAATGATGTAACTCTAAGACTTCATTAGGATTTGTTGGGTATAATAGTGTTATTAGTCATTACTTCCTTTGACATTTTATTCCTGTCACATGATTTTTGTCTCTCTTCCTGTGGGATTTCCAAAAAAAAAGGAAAAATCTCTACTTCTCACACCTTTGATTATTAATTAAACTTATATGCAGCTATGTATTGCCTACTAATGTATTATGTACTGCTTGTGTTGTGTGTAATGGCAGTGGTGTAATATTTTGTTACACCCAGGCCATTCCGTGGGAGCAATATCCTTCCTGGGCAAAAGATGGACTAACAGACATCCCTGTTAAAGGAAAATCATATGGTCCAGTTGCAGTTTTAGATGGTTATGTTCTTTCCACCAGTTTATCTGAAGCTTGGGAGAAAGATAGATTTTACAATGATGTTCCATTGGTGGTTGGAACAGCGGAGCAAGAAACTGACTTCAGGTTGACATTTATTTATTTATTTATTTATTTATTTTTCATATGAGTATGATAAAAAATTTGGGCAATAACTGTACACATGGGTCTTTTGTCTTCTTAACTGTTTTTAGTCCACCGATGACAAACATCTCCACCTGGACATGGGGTGACTACCATTGGTTTCTTTCAGGTATTCCAGTTAGCGTTAATACTATAATAGTCAGAGCACAATCACTTATTTTTCTCATCCACATTCTTTCTCTTCCTGTATGTAGAAAATCTAAGGCCATTTGGAGAGGATGTGTTACTCCAGGCGTTGCGGCTGTACAACAGTTCTGCCCCGTGCCCAATTAATGACCGCTGTCCCGAAAGACTCTACACTACTTTAGTGTCGGATATGAGAGCCAGTTGCCCCAGCAACCACCTGGCTACCAAAGTTGCAGGTCCTCATATTTTATATTATATATATTATAACATAAGTATTTGATTCCATATCAATCAGCACGATTTCTGGCTCCCAGGTGTCATTTTTTTTTTTGTCAGTGGGCAAAAGTACAAAATCGGGGGGGGGGGGGCATTGGGGCATTAATTTGTTAAAGTCATTCCTTTCTTAATGTCTTTTGTTAATCGTAAAAAAATCCTTAAATAATACAAACCAAGGTGTGTCCTGGTGGTTAGCACTGTTATGTCACAGCAACAAGGACCTAGGTTTGATTCCCAGACAGTGTAGAGTTTGCATGTTCTCCCCGTGCTTGCGTGGGTTTACTCCGCGTTCTCCGGTTTCCTCCTACAGTATGTATGTTACCTAATTGGTAATTCTAAAATGGGTATTAGAGTGAAGTGTGTGTGTGGCCCTGTGATGGACTGATGACCTGTCCAGGGTGTCCCCTTCCTGCCTTTTGCCTTTTTCAGAGACGGCTGGGATAGACTCCAGCAGATCCCTGTGACCCCGAATTAGGGAATAAGCGGGTGTAGAAGATGAATAAATATATAAACCAAATTGTGTTATTGCGTTTGCCCAGAAAATTTTTTTTTTTTTAAATAAACTCCGAAGATAAGTGCCTGCTCCAGCTAGGGTTGCCACACTAAGGTGCAATTTTAAAAACCAACAATTATTACTTACTTATTAATTAAGTAATATAACTCAATTCGCCTGCAACCCTAAAAAATAGTTGCCAGGCATGAGAAAATAAGCCGATTTATTGAATTACAGCAATGTAAATTACCTGTTTGTCTAGTTTTATGTTATATAGAAACACATTTTACAAGAATTGTACCTTTTACGGGCAATTCTTGTAAAAATAAGCTCGAGTAGAGTTAACGGATGAGTCAATAGATAATCAATCGCATTAAGAACAAATAGTAGATCAATTTATTTATAATTCTCACATTTAAATACTGCAAGCAACTATCTTTCGGTCATAAGGGGAAGTTTTGACCACCAGTTTATAGGTCATCTTTAATCTTTTAAATGTTTTGGTTATTTCCAGGGGCCATAAAGAGCCCCGTCTACCGCTACCTGGTGACGTACACCCCATCTAAAGCAGCCGATTCATCCACCTGGCTTCCTTATCCAAGTCGCTTCTCCTTCCACATGATGGACAGCTTGGCGTTTTTCGGCGGCCTCGAGTCGGCTCTCGGCACGGTGACCTCTAAGGACGACGCATTTCGGCAAACTCTCACGAAATATTTCGTCCAGTTCGCAAAAGAAGGTGAGCATCATTCCTTGTCTCAGATGGCACAGATGGAGATCCTCAAACGCTCTAAAAAGGAACCTGCTATTTATCCTACAGGTAAAATGCCGGAGGACTGGCCTGAGTTCCCGTCCCAGACTGCACTGCTGAATGAGACACTTTCTGCGGCACGGAATCCTTTCGCAGAGCGATGTGCTCTGTGGGAAAAGAATCACTTTTATTCCAATGCCTGGATCAACTAAAAGACTCACTGAATCATGAACTAATAAGCAGATACGAGAATAGGTTACATGCAGGGTTTTATTTGTGTCGAGTCAAACACATTTTTGTCGCATCGGCCGTTTAAATAGGGTGTAAATAGGAGGTCAGTTTGATTGACTTTGCAGAACATAAGCGTTTTTACTAAGTTGCACAAGAATGTCAAAAATCCTAACTGATCGCTGATTATTTACCATATCTGACTAGAGTGATGGATTTTATTGTTTGCGCTGCACTTTTACGGTCACATTATGAGCCTAAATTAGCTTAAATATATGCCTTTAAACCCAAATGAGCTGGATTAAATTGTGTTATACGTTTCTCGGCTGTTCATCCTGAAGGCTACTTGTGGTCAATGAGTTCACTGATTAAAGAATCATTGTGTGTGTCTGGGCCACGTTCTGAAGCCTAATCCAACATCGTGTCACAACGGTTGGACAGGTTGACTCATTCGATACGTGCGAGAGGACCAGGTAAAAAGCTATTATTGAAAGAGGGTGCAAAAAAAAAATCTAAAGTGTGTAAACCCACGTCAAAGTCTGGATTCTTTCATTTTGTGCAGCGGATTTAAAAACTTTTTTTTTATTGTTGCTGGGGTTTGGGCAACGGCGTGCTTTAGGGCTGTGTATTGTCATACGATACGTGGGTCACGATATATATTGCAATATTCAATTAAAAAAAATAAAAGAAAAGAAAAAAAACCACTGGATAAAACAGGCAGAGATGCTCTTACTCTTTCCGCCATGTTTGCTTCTAAGACAATAATTAAAGGAGCGAAGAGGAAGTCGTTTGACACACCATGGGGTTTTATTAAATATTAACATAATTTAAATGTTATCAATACAATATTAAGGGGAAAAAAGGGTCGCAATAGATATTTTGACAGCCCAAATGTGCTCTTTTTTTTTAAAATCACTGTTTTGTACTTTTCTTTTATTTTTATACTCACTAATGTGAAATTTTGGCATTTTGGAAAATCAACATATATTTGCATAACCAACTTACATTAAATTACCCGGGTTTTTTTTTAGATAAAATCAAATTTAATGTCCTTTATTTTAAAATTTTTCACAGAGACAAAAAGGGGATGTTGAAATTTTCCCCAAAAGCACACACACACACACACACATCCACCACGATTGCGTTACAAGTCAAAAGAACACCTTTTGTTATGCACGTCTCCGAAAGGACCACACGACGATTTATCCAAATCGTTCAATTCACCTTTAATCCTTTTTTAACAAATTAAAATTCACACGAGTCCGAGAACTGATGCACATGTAAGCAGCTGCGTATGTTTGTCAGGACAGTTTCGCTAAAATCGGTCAGAATTAGGACTCGAGGCTTGTTTTAAGGTTAAAGTTCACAGGTGTTAACGAGAGCATGCTTGGAGAAATATCACAAAACCAGGACGCTTTTCAAAGTTTTAGAATAAAAAAGAAAAATACGAGGGAGTCATATTGCACATCAGCTCAATTTTTTCGTCCTGATTAAACAAAACGTTCTAAACTTTAGAGGGAAAAATTGCGAACATCTAAAGCGACCTCCATCATTTAGGCTTAAAAATTCCCAGTCAGGAACTTCCAAATGACCTTAAAATAGATCCGTCTCGATTCTCTATCTGCAGGAGGTGAACGTACAAGTCATGAATGCACACATACCCATAAAGAATATAATAATACCACTTAAATACAAAAAACAAAAGCAATGAAACCATTAAAGAGCTAAGGATAAGATTGGTTATACATATTTCATAGAGAATACTTAAATCAATTCCATGAAATCTCAGACCAAGGATATGGAATTTAAAAAAAAAGACAGCACTGCACTGTTAGTTTCAACAGAAACACTGCGGTTCGGGGACACATTTTTTTTACATCTTTGATAATTATTGGAAAAGTAAAAGAAACAATCAAACTGAAATACTGTCAAAGTGTGTATCGGTGTGTGAGAGACAGAATCTACAAAAGGTCAGTAGGCAGACTGGGAGAAGTGATCAGAAAGTCCTGCGTTGTGCCATGTCCTCCTTTTCTTTTTATTTCGGTATTTGTCCCTCTGTGCTTCAAGTACAATGCGTTAAAGGAAAAAAAAAAAAAAAACAGCAGTCCGCAGTGTGGTATGTCCTGTTTGATGTCATTTCCTTTCCTGTTCCGAGTCATGCAGTCCTGTCAGTATGAGCCATAGCGGTCCTAAAAAGAGAATGAGAGGAAGTTCGAGAAAATGGCTGGAAGTAAAACAACAGGAAAATCTTCTCTCTTTCGTTGCTATAAATACGTTCTGGAATAACTTCCAGTACAGTTAATAATGCATGAGAGTAACTGTATTAATTAAATCCTATAATAAGAGATAATTGCTGCAAATTTATTTTTTCAGATACTTTTTTTTTTTTTTTTTTTGCTGAGGGTCATGTACAGTAGCGGGTTATAAATAAAGTCTTTCCACGTCGGTGGCAAGTAATTCTAATCTATCTGTTACGAACAGTGGAACTACTGCTTCTCTCTGCCTATCCCCTTTGGAGTTTAGGTTCCACCCACCGACGACGCGAATGCGACAGTCATTCATAATTTGTCCATTGATGATGTACAGACTTTCCTCCAATCATGTCCACCGCGGGAAGTTTTTTAAAATCGGAAGCGGCAGAGGAAAGAGAGGGGCTGTGCTGGTTGGTGGTCCATAGTTTCTTTTAGTTTATACTAATTGGGATAATTGCAGTTGTTGTCGCAGCTAAGGGAGAACCGGGAATAGCGTAGTAAGGCACGTGCCATACATACCTACACACAGGACAAATTATTTACTAGACACACTAGTGTAGTAGTGTGCTCTTATTTTTCTTAGAGTAAAGTTCAGGGCGTGTCCTTGCGCTGAAGATTTTCCTTTTCATTATTTTCCTAGTTAGAGGGATGGTTTTGTTATATTTCTTTTTATTTTAGCGCCACTTAAAGTTCCTTCTCCGTTTGTCTTGTAGTATTTTTTTTGTTATGAGATTGACTTAGTTTACTTAACTACTTAGATTAGAAGAGATGACACTACTTGGCACAAGCTCGTCACGAGTATCTGAGTTCATGTATGCAAAAGGCGGCAGATCAGTATTTTTCTCTAAATTCGCGTTCGGACGTTAGCGAGCTTTATGTCGGCTTGAACAAATAGGTTATTTTTCACTCCTCCTGATTGGTAGCTGTTGTATGATTCGGTCTCAGTCTTAAACAAGTGTTTATCATATTACAAATATCAGGATCAGTGCAAAGTATCTGTTAGCTACACTGCATAAAGTCATCAGATGTTACATCGGAAAGATTGTCAAAATATACTCGCTGCATTGGCATACTAATACTAGTACTTGTGTACTACAGCGACTGTGTAAGTACACAATTAAGTCACACTCATCATTCCTCTAACCTGAATGGTGTTCATAACCCCGTTAGCCAGCACAGCCATCTTTCCAGCCACAGTCTTCACACCCTGCTTGAACTGGGCCATGTCTGGTCCGGAGGGAAGCACGCTATCGAATCCTGATCCAACTACAGAGCACACAATGCCATTAGTGTAAGCACAAGTGGTCCTATCTATCATTTACACACAATATTCTATAAAGCACTCGTGCGCACCTGATGCGCGGCTGCTTCCATCCCCAAACAGATCTGCAGAGCTGATGGATGTGCTGCTGGACATGGTCTCCAAACGAGCCTTGGCCTCATACTGAAACAGACGTTAAGACGCCTTGTTTAACCAAAATGAAAAACAGAAGTCATTTTAAACTTGATTTATCGTCATGGGGAAAATTGTTTTTATTGCCCAGGAGGGAACGACTGAACAGTGGAAAAAGTGCACGTATTCTGCTTGTTTCCTGCCAGTACCTCAGCATTGCTCTCACGGCCGAAGAACATGTCAGACGAGATCGCTTTGGCGTTAGCAAACTTCTGCCGTGCCTCGCTGGATTCTGCGACAGCAACGGAAGGTTCCGGCTTTCTTCTGCTGGGCAACCTGAGACAAACCATTATAAAGCTCTTAATCATCCATTCAGCCAGTTTATGACAGTTCCACACTGCTGAAACGTTTCTCAAAATATCAGACCAATTATGTAAATCCATACAAATGTTCTTTACCTTTCCCCGATTGGCTGAATGCTGGAGATGGTAACTTCCGTCTCTTTGGGCTCCTCCTTCTCTAGAGCCCAGGAGGAGGAGAAGGAGACAGAGCCTGAATCAGTATCCCACCGTGAGCCGAAGCTGTCTCCTGTAGTGAAGGGGTTGTCTTTGTACCTAATGTGGCCAAGACACAATCGACTTTAGGAGGAATTTACTTACTGCACATTCACACACACACACACACACACACACACACACACACACACACACACACACACACACCACACACACACACACACACACACACACACACACACACACACACTTGCCAAAAAAAATAACTGCTGCACATGTGCTTGTTTTAACCAAATTGTTTCTGGCTTACATCAGATGTAATGTTGGTAGAAATAGACCCACTCAACCAATACACCCACACACACACACACACACTATGATTAATGTGTGCTTATTGACAGCTCCGCCACTGCCACTTACTTTGGTGGGCCAGAGGTAAAGCCAGGCTCATCAAACATGTCCAATCTGGAGCGAGAGGAGGTCTTCGAGTTTACGGGGGTCTCTTGCTCAATCACCTGCATCTCTGACATCACGGAGTGGGACACAACACTGAAGACAGAGGAAATACAATGAAGGATACCACGGTATGCATTGCAACAGATTATTGTGTACTATATTAACCTATGATTTAAATACTAATCTAAATATTTCCACTTTATTATAGTTATGCAGATATTTTCTTGGAAATACTGTTTAAACCGCTACAATTGTTTTTTGTTTGTTTGTTTGTTTTTTTATTTTCGGCCCTCCATTCATATATATTGCATCATCCGAATCACATGATTGCAATCAGTCAATTCGGTGCTCATGCAAAAGACTTCACTTACATAAAACGTGGGCATGTTTTACGAAACCACACAAAATACACTGTTAGGTTTCTGTAGCTAAAAAAAAAAAAAAAAAAAAATGAAAAGAAAAGAAAAGAAAGCATCCGATCAAAAAAAGACGAGTATACACAGTTACCTCCTGGTTCCTAAGCCCATGCCGAGCCTCTCAGCCTGCTCTCTCTTTTTCCCCTCTAGGTTCTGCAGCTTCTTCTCTTCCATCTTCCTGTCAATCTCCAGCTCTTTATAGGCCAGACGCATTGAGGCCACGCTGAAACGACAAAACACAACAGGGTGTGTGAATAAAGAGAACTCCTATTCAGTTAGTATTAAAAGTATGACTAGTTGGGTCTGTAAAGTATAAACTCGTACAGAAATATTACATTTTATTAAGTTTGTACATGTACCTTGCACAACGACAATAAAGTTGAATCTAATCTAATCTAATCTGCATTTAAGAAAGCAATATTAAAAACTAGGACAACCTCTCACCTAGTCTTGCACATAATGTCTTTCATATTGACGACAATATGAAACACTTCCAGTCGGTAAAAGGGAACTTACATTCATAAAGGTTATGTTCGATGAGATGCAGAGGCTACTTTAGAATCCAGCGTTATAAACTGGATGTGTTCATTTTTAAAGATGAGCATTGTAAATAAGTAAAAAAAAAAATCTAACTATAACTAATTTTATGCGAGAAGCACCAGTTAAAAGTAGAGCTGTGTTAAAATAACGATACAGATAACCATCACGATATTTTTTTTCCAAGATATCGTAACGATATTCTAACCTTCTATTATCGATAAATATTTAAATGACGCTTAATTAGTGTTTATGCTAATATTTCATTAAAGCCGTCAGTGGGTGTTAAAACTACTTCCTCTTCTGCTCCTGTGCTTGTCGCTGACACATACAGTCATTGTCTTGGAAGCAAATATGGCGGGAAAAATTCTGGATTTGTATTATTTACGTTAAGCAACAACTGATTATTCTTTTTTTGCTAGAATTCAAGAAAATAATGTATTTTATTATCTTATCAAAGCACTATCCTTATAAATTCCCTTCATTATCACCACAATACATCACATGTGATCAGATATTTACCCTACGATTGCACAAACACCCTTTGGGTTATCTATCTTTTTTTCCATTCATTTCATCAAGTTTCCTGGACTTAAGATGACCTGGCAAACTCGCAACCTTTTCCAACACAATCTCTCATAACTCACATCGACTCCTCAGCCTGTTTCTTCGCCTCAGCAACCTGTTCTTCTCGGAGCTTTTCGGCCACCTGTGCCTGCTTCTCCACCTCACTGAAGCTCTTGCTGCTCACTTTCTGGGCCCCGAGTCCCTTTTTAGCCCCGAGCTGAGGACATAGAAAAATAAGCATCAGGACAAAGAATTTCCTTTGCATTCACTAAATTATTATTATTATTTTTTTTTTTATACAGGATGCACGTGAACTGAATCAATAAAAATTTTAAAAAAAGGCACGTCACTGCACGTCAATTAACTATGAATGGGACTTAAATAAATAAATAAATAAATAACAACTTGTAATAAATGTCATATTAGTCACCAATGAAGAGTGGGGAAAAAAAAGGGCAGTTTTGAAATCGGCGTGTGGGAAGCACAGTTGATGCTAGTCTGACACCTGCTGGTACAAAGGAGACGTGTCGACACCTACCCCTTTCTTCGCAGCAACCGGCTTCTTCTTTCCGATAATGGAAGGTCTCACTTCTAAAAAATAAATAAATAAATAATAATAATAAACAATAAAAATAACTAGGCTTACAAATATTCCTGTTTATTAGTTTTATAAACCCAAGCCAGCAAAAAGAGCAACAGAGCAAGGCTACAGTTCTCTTTATAATACACCATCTTTGTATTAGTATTGATGTCGCTAAGGATGCTTATATCAAAGCATAATCAAGTGCATATATAAAGCCTAAAGTCTTCTGTGTCCCACTAAACAGAACAAATGGAGAAGTTGAGCCTGATTAACCAAGCAGGCAAATACGCACATCGTATACTGAACAAGAACCAAAGCATGCCTAATCTCATTATTCCAGCGTATTAACTCTCAGAGGACCACCGAGCGCATCGGCGGTATTTAGTAAGACTTTTAAGTTAACAAGCTTGCGGTCCAGAGTGGTGAAGCACTTCTAATGACATCACTGCTTACAGGCTCTTTAGAGTTCGGCTACTGTAACTTTGCATTTACGTTCCAATTAAAGTAGTCAGAATTAAAGTATTGCTTTTCTTTAGTATTTGACGCAAATGCATTCACTTAAGAATAATAAGTAAAGACTGAAAACTGAACTGCAATGGCAGGTTAGATCGAGAGCGAGTGCAGGGCTGATTAGCTTGCAACAGGGTCGAAGCGTTAGCTTAGGTTTTATCGGCAAGACGTTAGGATCGCAATTCAGACGTTAATAAAAAGGTGAGAGGCTGCAAGTGTGTGTAATATCTGTAGGCGAGACCACAGAGCAGACCGACTGCAATCCGAGCATTAATCATGCAGGAAAACGTACTGCTGATTTAAAGCCAATTCCAAACCACTCAAATCAAATCATCACCTTTAAGAGGCCGTGGCTCGTCAGACGCCAATCTCATCGAGTTGTCTACATTAACAGAGCGGACATGACTGTTACTCAGGAGAATCGAGTTATACAAGACTGCTACTGCTCCATAATTTGTTCTGAAATGATTCCATAACGCTCTGTACATTACATGCAAGTTTTCTGCTTAAAGATGATGTAATTAAATGAATTATACTATAAAGCAAATTAGTTGTATTGAAAAGGTGACGATTAAGGTTTAAAATGTACAGTGGGAAAGACGCGAATGGTACAGCCTGCTGCTAAATAAGCAGAACGAAATCTAAGCAAATGCTGAATGCAAATAATGGGTTTAAACTTAAAGGTGCATCATGAATATTTGAAAAAATTTAATTGGATATGAAGAAGGGCTGGGTCGATAAACGATATCATATTGCAATCACGATACATTTTTTAATAACGATAATAAGATCTGGACATTTTCACTCGATGGGGATTAAAACCTATTAGCGCTTTTAGCACAGGGGGTAATATTGTGTTGCGTTTTGTTAAAGTGTTCAATTTTAAAGCCAAATTTGTAATCTGTTTTTGTTAATAAGCTATACTATACTAATACAACTTAACGCAATTAATAACATCGCTAGTGAAGTGTAAAAAAAAAAAAAGAGGTGCGCAGTTGTGACTACACTTTTAGTATAGCGGAACCGTTACTGTCTCTGATATACATTTGCGTTCAATATGTGATTAAGATTTTAAGCATCTCCTCTCTCTTCCTCTTTTGTACCGCACAAGATTCCCATATCATCTTTGAGGATCACAAGATGGCACTACACCTCCATATAAGACTGAGCTGATCAGGTTAACATCAGTTATTCCAGACATTCATCTTTAGACCCCGGTGAGTTGGGATCCAGGTTTGGATCCCGTTTTCTATAGCAGAAACTACGGTGGCCGAGAGAGCTCAACAAGCTATAAATAGGAAAAAACACCTGAAAATTCTCACAACACAACTAATATTAACACCCCCCCTTAAACATTTCCGTTGTGGTCTGCGCTTGACGCAGAGCGTTTCTGTATTTGGCCGTGTTGTGGGAATTTACATTCTTGGTGCGATATCAAACTGGTGATTGCATCGAGTTCTCTTGGCCACCGTAAGAAACCTTTTTAGGTCATCTTGAGGATCGCTTTTTATCTCTTTTCTCAGAACTTCTAACCAAGGATGGCACAACTTGGTCATGATCCAGCGCCAGTGTTTAAGGATGTGCATAAGCTGAAGGGTAAGAGACAGGCTCTCATTTTTTAATCACTCCTCACAAACAATGCCTAGTAAACGAAAGAATAGGGTCAAAAATACACGACAAATGAGGCTCTTCTGACAGGTGCTGGTGTTACTCTCTGCCAAAGCGACACGGTAACAAAGTAAAGCCTCTGCTCCACTGTATTGAAAGGACACAGCTAAAGCTGCATTAGGTACATCACAGGACAGACACCCACGAGGATGTGTTAGAAAGATGATCTGACAGTTGGCATGGGAATGTCTGGGAAGCTCCTAGATGTGTCAGGAGTGACTGTCTTAATCTGTTTCCTTGAGGCGAGAAGAAGATCCATATTCTATTATCATTAGCGACTGTACCATCATATGATCAGAGAGAGAAAAGGGAAAGAAAGAAAGAGTGTGAAAGATTTTAAAAGGGGATGAAAAGTGAAAGGAGGACAGAATGAATGAAAGTTAAGAGAGAGAAACAGAGCGAGAGAGAGAGGTTCTCTTACCCATAGTTCCTTTTGCTTCTGTGTTCAGTCCCTCAATGCTGGGTCCCTCCTCTGGTTCTACGAGTTACCAAAAAACATCATCATCATTAACACTAATAATATTTACATAAACAGGACAATATTTAACTGATGCGGTTTGTCCCAATTCTCTCCAGGTAAAATGGAGTCTTAATTGGATCATTTAATAATAAAAAAAAAAGGCCACTTTCTACTTTGTGTTGAGTTGCATAACGTCTAGACCCTCAGGATTGAAAACATGTAAAAGGAACACACTTACGGTTGGGAAGAGAGTCGGACACTTTGGGGCTGTCCTGCTCCAACTGAGAAGTAACGCTGACCGTTCCGTTCTGCTCCGAGAGTGAAGGAGTGGCCATGTCCCAACTGTTTCCAGCCTGCAAAACATTTACAGGTTGGAAGTGAGACGGGTGTATGGGATATTTACCTTCTAAACATGCTACACTCAGACATTACTCCATGCCACCTACCTGAGTGTGCTCATCAAAGAAATCGGCCTCTTTTTTCTCTGGCGCTGGAGTCGAAGTATTTCCTGAATTATCGATCCACAGCTGATCGGGAGCAAAAGCGAAAAAAATAAATAAATAAACAAACACACACCCGTTCCCAAGGACGCAAATACGCTTATCATATGCTTACTATAACATAACTTATCAGTCTTAACTAAATAAAGCTCTTGTGATGTGGAGTTTGAACCAGGGAGACACTTGGTCAAAGTCTCATTGACGGTGTGAACGTGGAATCGATGATGTAAAATGAGTGTGTGTGTGTGTCAGTTTTTAATGCATTTGGACTGTCATACAGCCTGACATTATGACCACTGAGGTCCTACAGCATGACAATGAGAACATCAGTCTGACAAGCAACAATCATAAGGGACTGTTAATAATCACCAGTTACTGGCTTAAATCAAAAAAAAAAAAAAAAAAAAGCCAATGGAGACACAGTCTCCTTGCAGCAGATGTCCGTTTCTGCATACACAACACAGGAAATCTTGGCACCGTTCGATCATTTTTAGGAGCTTTTTATGAAAAGTGTGCGCACGATGAGCGAGCTTAATCCGGTACACAGCAGATGGCAAGTACCGGGGGTAAATATACAACATAAAAGCTGACCAATCAGGTTGGCTTACAGGCAAACGTATCAACAATGCCTTTAAGTTATGCATCATTTTATTTTTTGTTCTGAGCCAATCGAAACAAACTATAAATCCTTCCAGGTATAGAAGTGTGATGTCAGCCAGCGCAAAAAGAGACGTACAGCCCTATTTATGTCATAAGACACTTTTGGACTTCAGTGGACACTGTTGTACACTTAAGAGACAGACGTTTCCCTACTTCATTTCCTACATAGGGCTTACATGAGTGCCGTATTTGGACAGTGCGGAATTGGCCAGCTGTCTGATCTTCTCCCGGTACATCTGTGCCGCGCGGCTGTTGTACTTTGCGTTGGTGTCGTTGGTAGTGCAGCCATGCTGACGGAAAAACGCCATCTTTATCCAGAAACCGTTTCGTGAAGAGAAACAGGAACAAAAAAAAAAACCAACATGTAAAAAAACATGGATTTTGTGAGTTATGTATGGTGGCTGAGAGGGCTCAATACGCTGCGGTTTTAAAAAACACATGCAAATAAAAAAAATTTTAAAAAAAACATCAAAAGATCATCTGTTTGACAACAAACACACGCTTGCACATTCTAGCAGCGCGTCTCTTGTTAAACTGATGTGGTTTTTTCAGCGAGCAAAGTTGAGCTCTCTCAGCCACCGTAGTTACGCCAATTAGTGACAGGTTAATGAAGGGATTTACCGCATTGGCGTTTCCTCCAACTTGCATACATCTTAGCTGAAACCAGCTCCAGTTGGAGTCCAACTCTGTAGATCTGGAAAAAAAAAAAAACAACATTAGATTTAGATTAGATACAGATCACAGTCCAATGCGAAAGAGTTTGGGCGGTGTGGCAGTATATATATATATATATATATCATTACTGTAGAATAAATTGTCAAGATTTCTATTCTGTGAATACTGCGACAAGTAAAGAAGTAGGCGTGGCTAACCCAGTGTGGCTCTAGTTCTCTTCCTCACACTCCCTCACTTTCTCCCCTCACTTTCTCTCCCTCACTTTCTCTCCTCCCTGTAGCTCTCTGTCGCTTTTCTCTCCCTCACTTTCTCTCTGTCGCTTTCTCTCCCTCACTTTCTCTCTGTCGCTTGTCTCTCCTCACTTTCTCTCTGTCGCTTTTCTCTCCCTCACATCTCTCATTTTCTCTCTTTCCTCACACTATCCTTTCACTTTCTCTCACTCTCTCTATTTCTCTTCCTCACACTCTCTCTATTTCTCTTATCCCTTCTCTGTTCTCTCACACTCTCTCTATTTCTCTTCCTCACACTCTCTCTATCCTTCTCTCTCGTCGCTTTTCTCTCCCTCACACTCTCTCTATTTCTCTTCCTCACACTCTCACTTTCTCTCTTTCGCTTTTCTCTCCCTCACACTCTCTCATTTTCTTCCTCACTCTCCTCACTTTCTCTCTGTGCTTTTTCTCCTTTACTTCGGTCGCTTTCTCCCTCACACTCTCTCTATTTCTCTTCTCTCGACTCTTCTCTTCCTCACTCTCTCCTCTCTCTATTCTTCTTCCTCACACTCTCTCTATTTCTCTTCCTCACAATCTCTCTATTCTCTCTTTTCTCTTCTCACATTTCTCTCGCTCTCTCTTCTCTTCTCTCACACTCTCTCTATCGCCTTCTCTTTACTTTTCTCTCGCTATCTCTCTCGCTTTTCTCTTCCTCACACTCTCTCTATTTCTCTCGCTTTTCTCTTCTCACACTCTCTCTATTTCCTATCTCTCGCGTTTCTCTATTTTCTCCTCACACTCTCTCTATTTCTCACACCTCTCTCTATTCTCTCTATTTCTCTCGCTTTTTTCTCTCCTCACACTCTCTCTATTTCTCTCGCTTTTCTATTCTCCTCTCTTCTCTCACTCTCTATTATTCTCTCGATTTTCTATTCCTCACACTCTCTACTCTCTCTATTTCTCTCGCTTTTCTCTTCCTCACACTCTCTCTATATTCTCTCGCTTTTCTCTTCCTCACTCTCTCACTCTCTCTATTTCTCTCGCTTTCTCTCTTCTCTCTCACTCACTCTCTCTATTTCTCTCGCTTTTCTCTTCCCTCACACTCTCTCCTGCTTTTCTCGCTCACATTATTCTATGCTGAATCGAACATTGCAAAATTGCATTTCCGAGGCTGAGAGCGGGAGACAGCAGACGGGAGAGAGCAGGCCGAGAGACGAGGAGGCGGAGAAGACAGACAGGCCGAGAGCGCGGGAGACAGACAGGCCGAGAGAGCGGGAGACAGACAGGCCGAGAGAGAGCAGAGGGGAGAGAGCAGACAGCAGACCGAGCCGAGAGAGCGGAGAGAGACCCGACCGAGGAGACAGACAGGACGTAGAGGCGAGAGAGACCGACCGGAGAGAGACAGACAGGCCGAGAGCGCGGGAGACAGACAGGCCGAGAGCGCGGGAGACAGACAGGCCGAGAGCGCGGGAGACAGACAGGCCGAGAGCGCGGGAGACAGACAGGCCGAGAGACGGGAGAGCGGGAGACGGAGACAGAGACCGAGTGTGTCTAAGTTCTGGGTGGTGTAAAGCAACTATACAGAATAAGAGCAATCCAACAAACGGGTACCGACCTAATGAAGCTCAGGTGGACACCCAGGGACCGATGGATCCCTGAGCAGTCAATGCAAAGAAAAAGAAAAAACACCATGAGAAATACTGGCCCAGCTCGGGTTCTTGGCAGCACAGTCGAAACAGGCCTGTGGAGACAAACAGCACAGTTTAGAAAAAAATAACCAAGAATTTGTAGTTTTTATGTGACATCACAGCCTTAAAGGACCGGAACAGTTACAGGCTACAGACCGGAACAGTCCGCGACGGCCCACTACCACTGACTGACACCGCAGACGCGTCTGAAACTAACTAGTCCCTTGGACGACTGATTAGACAAAAAAATGTTTATTTAATAAACCGTAAAGGTTCCTTCGAAACCAGACCCTAGAAATTATTGGGATGGGATATGATTTTATTTTATTTTTTAATTTGCTTTTCCTAAAATAAAAAATGTAACGCATCACTTTTTATTTTAAAATACCGTAAATGTCCTTCAAAATTTGTCTTTTAAATTAATAATTGTTTTGAGATTAATTGGAAGTTACTGTTTGCTCAATTAGGGGTTAAGGATGCTGATCAGAAGATCATGGGTTCAATTCCCGGCACCACTAAGTTTATTCATCACAAACCCTACAGCACAGTGAAATCCTTTCTTCCCATCTTTCTATCCCATCTTAGTAAGTTGGGGGTCCGAGCGCAGGGTCAGGTATAATACAGCGCCCCCCCCAGGAGCAGGAAGGGTTAAGGGGTCTTGCTCAAGGACCCGACAGAGGCAGCAGTGGGATTCGAACCCAAATCTTCCTAGTCAATCCAAACAACAACTCGGCCCACAAGTGACCCTTAACCCTCGCCGGCTCAGTTGGATCAAAACAATGAATTGACTTTAAATAAGGGGCCCCTAGACATAAAGTGGGGCCCCAGAAATAAAAACTCATCTGTGGCAATTTAATTTAACCCTAAAATACACTTCCTTTTTTTTTTAATAAGTCTAGTTTATAAACCGTCCAACATAATATATAGTTAAAATGTTATAAATATTTAAACTATTTGAATATAATTCATACATAAATTATTAATATATAAATTAAACATTACGTCATCCACATTTGTACAACCAGTTTTTTTTTTTTTCTATTAATACATCATTACAGTCATTTAAACAATTAAAAAAAATGTCTTTATAAAATATTTAACGTTTAAATTTGATATTATTAATAAAAAATAAATAAATAAATACAATTTATTTCCAAAAACACACGTTGATTTTTTTTTTTTTTTTTTGCGATGCTAACTGGAAAAGCGAACGGCTGTGACTGGACCTAGCAAATCAGCTAATATACGAATGTTTTCTTTAATTTAACCAAAAATATCAATTTATTAGTGCTTTTTTATAAAAATATTTAATAGTTTTAAATAGTTTTTGCTTTGTAAACTGTTAAAGGTTGCTGAAAGAAACGTTTATTACCCAAAAAGCTCCAGTCGATAACTAGCTAAACTAGCTAAACAGCCTTAGCGCTAATCTCCACACACTTGGTATCAAAGTTTAATTGAATTAAACATTAAATATTAATATAAATTTACAGGTTTAATGTCTTTTTTTTTATCTGAACCCGAAAGAGAAGCTGGTCGTGTTGCGCTGTTAACGCGACATCCCAGTTAAAGGCCCGAATCCAAAAACCGGCTTAGCAAACAAGCGGAAAAATGACACGTAATCACACAACTTTAAAAAGGACAACATTTACACAACGCCTAAAAACACCGCAACAACCAAAGCGTGACAACACAAACACCGCGTCCGTTTGGGTTTACCTTGTTAGTGGGAATCGAACGAAGTCTTTTAAAAACTGTGAGAATTTCAGTCTTGTTGGGTTCTGACGCCATCTTGCCAGCTTAGCAGTGTGAAGCAAGAAAGTGATGGAAACTGACAGATTTCTGTGGAAGGTTCTTGACTGTCAAAATAAAAGCATACATTAACAATTATTTTTCTAATAATTTAATTTAATACTGTTTAATAGTAATATGAGCTTGGTTTTAACATCAGATTTAGTTTTTTATTGCATTTTCTTGTGTTTGTTAACAACCTAATAAAAAAAACAACTGTTGAAACTGTATCGTAAAATGGTTCACCACGGGAACCTTTTCAAGACAGTGCTCACTACTGACACCTTGTGGAAAAAAGCTGGAAAGGCGCTGTCTTTGCGTCTTTATTTGTTTTGTTATATTTGTTTAATATATTAAATCAATCAGTTTGTGCAAAAAAAAAAAGGCAGTAAAAATGTTTCGATGTTCTTACGCAATGTACAACAAATGTGTATTGTAATGTTTAACGTTAACTGTATAAGTTTTTATTTTTTCCTTTTTATTTCTCTCTTTTTGTCTTTTGCACTATTTAAAGAAAACACTAATTTATTAGCGCAGCAAATGACACTTAAAATACACAAAAAGTTCCCGCGTTAATTAAAAAGCGTATACAAGCAGTCACGTGGTTGCATGCGGAAGTTCCAGACGTCACATATCACGTTGCTATGGCAAAGATAATCAAACGCGAGGACACGGTTTATCTGGACAATTTTTTTGGAAAAGCACTTTGTCGTGCCGATGTCTAACGTCAACTTTGCTATTTAGAAGGTCGAAGCTCATTTATAACATCGTGTAACTAGTTAGGGAACGTTAACAACTTCAACCTGCATGTTGTGACCAATTGGTGTCTAACAGAATGGTTCTTCATCATCATCATCGTCATCATCATCATCTTTATTTCTTGGCATCTTGGCCTACTGACTCCAGAAATCCAAAGGATCTCTGAAAAAGGTTTTCTTCAGGATGCAGATGGTGAAGAACACATATGTGTATTCGTATCCTTTCCCCTGTGTGCTCTGATCTATATACATTGGAACATTTATTAATTAAAAATATAGTCAAGAGGGCAGCCCGGGTTCGATTCCCGGTCAGGGACCTCTGTGTGGAGTTTGCATGTTCTCCCTGTGCTTGTGTGGGTTTACTCCGGGTTCTCCGGTTTCCTCCCACAGTCCAAAAACATGTATATTAGATCGATTGGTGATTCTAAATTGCCCATAGGAGTGAGTATGAGTGTGTGTGTGGCCCTGTGATGGACCAGCGACCTGTCCAGGGTGTCCCCCTCCTGTCAGAAACGGCTGGGATAGACTCCAGCAGATCCCCGTGACCCTGAATTAGGGAATAAGCGGGTATAGAAGATAAATGAAGGAATAAACGAACTAATGAATATATTAGAGAAGGATGAGGCAACCTTTCAAAACCAGGGTGAATGTATTTTCTGGTAATTACTGTAAAATTGAGTAAATTAATGATTATGCCTTTCTTCTGTTAGGTATTATGTATATTATAAATGACACCTGTAGAAATAGGTCCAAATTGACCAATAAGAGACATATTTAAACTCAAAACTAATATTATATTATAGTATAGTATAGTATAATATAGTATAGTATGTAATGCAAGGAAAAATAACCATAATTACCAAAGTACTGTTTGAAAGAATCCTCACTGCACAATATTAAACCATTTTCTCTTGTTGCAGAGCTTAAAGTCCTGAAAACCCAGCCTGTTTCTACATCGATATATAACATAATATAGTTATATAGAAACATAACTCGTTTCTATCCCGATTACTGTTCCAAACATCCAACTGCACCATCCATTAACTCATCCCTCTATCAGAAATGTTCATGCAGGCCTGGAGGAAAATGCTGACAGTGACAGGGAGTTTCTGCTCCAGCAGCAAAGGGCGTGTCAGGCTCGAGCCCGTCAGTGCTCCCTGGAAACAAACCAGCGTAGAAAGTAAGATTCTGTATCAGTCAATAGATGATTATTATAATATAATACTTCATTCACACACTTATAAGTTAATAAGTCACTTTCAGGGACCCGTGTAAGAAAAACAGTATTTAAAAAACAATTTTCTCTTAATTCAGGAAAAAAATTTTGTTTAGAGAAATATTTTATTTCATTTTTTATGATATCATTTTAAGTATAAGTATAAGTATATTCAATTCATTGTCACTGTGTGAGGTACGTGTACAGAGCCAATGAAATGCAGTGTTTTTCGCATATTCCATCTTAGTAAGTTGTGGGTCAGAGCGCAGGGTCAGCTATGATACAGCGCCCCCTGGAGCGGGAAGGGTTAAGGGTCTTGCTCAAGGACCCAACAGTGGTTGACTTGCCGGAGGTGGAGCTTGAGCCCAGGTGTTTCTGGTCTTCAGATTAACAACTCAGCACCTTAACCATTTGAACCACCCTGCCCCCAACAGGGGGTGAGTGGGTTCCCCCTACAGTCTAAAAAAAATAATAAATTATTATACTCAATAAAACACTTCAGTTCAGTTTAATTAACATCTGTTAATTAAGAGTCCCCAACTTTATAAAAACAAACCATGTTACCCATTTTAGTTCATCAAGGAAAACAGATTGAGGCAGTTCTTTTGGTGTGTCAAAAGTTTTTTTTCTATAATATATTTCAATTCAATTGTTCTGTTGGAGGTTCCTCAGAGTTTATAAAATGTCAAGTTATATACAGAAAAATAGCAACAACAAATGTTGACACTCTGTTTTATGTGCTGTATCTGCTTGAACACCCTTTGGATGTTTAAATGTCTTTGTCTTGCACATTTTAACCTCATAGGGCACTGGAGAAAAGGCGGAAGCAGTGGGACATCCAGGAGCAGAAGATGAGGATGGAAATCCTCCAGCAGCGTAAGCAGAAACTGCTGGAAATCACAGAGCGCTTTCAAAGATCTCACGTTCCTCTATCTCAAAGGATAAGAGCAGGTCAGTCCTCTCTGCAGGTTTTACTGTCCCTTTTGTCCTTATACAACTAAATCTGTCTGATCTGTTTCCCAGTCCAGTTCATTGAGGAAAACAGATTAAGGCAGTTTCTTTTGTCAAAAGTTTTGTGGAAAATTTTCTATAATATATTTCTATTCATTTTTTCTGTTATAACACCAAACACCATTATATTCTAATGTCCCCGACTTAGGACATTAGAATATACTGTTTACATGATTAGCTCCAGGGCAGCATGGTGGCTTAGAGGTTAGCACTGTTGTCTCACAGCAAGAAGGTCTCAGGTTCGTATCCCTAACTTTGCATGTTCTCCCTGTGCTTGAGTGGGTTCCCCCTACAGTCTAAAAAAAAACCTATGTTAGATTGATTAGAGATTCTTAATTGCCCATAGGGATGAGTGTAAGTGTGTGTGGTTGTTTGTCTGTATGTGGCCCTGCAATGGACTGGTGACCTGTCCAGGGTGAGTGGGTTCCCCCTACAGTCAAAAAAAAAACAACCTATGTTAGGTTGATTAGGGATTCTTAATTGCCCTTAGGGATGAGTGTAAGTGTGTGTGTGGTTGTTTGTCTGTATGTGACCCTGCAATGGACTGGTGACCTGTGCAGGGTGTCCCCTGCCTTTCACCCAATGACAGTTGAGATAGACTCCAGCAGATCCCCTTGACCCTGATTAAGAATAAGTAGGTATAGAGAATGGAATGGACGGATGGATGAATAGCTCGCATTAGAAGTTTGCCTTGAAATATTCTTTTAAAATGTTATCCACAGACTTTAAAGATCTTTTCAGGGTAACAGGATACAAAAGTACACAGTTATTTGTATTAGTTATTAATATAAAATAAATTGGGAATTGACACTTACACTCACTCCTATGGGCAATTAAGAATCACTAATCAATCTAACATAGGGGTTTTTTTTAGACTGTAGGGGGAACCCACTCACCCTGGACAGGTCACCAGTCCATTGCAGGGCCACATACAGACAAACAACCACACACACACTTACACTCATCCCTATGGGCAATTAAGAATCACTAATCAATCTAACATAGGTTTTTTTTTTAGGGACTGTAGGGGGAACCCACTCACCCTGGACAGGTCACCAGTCCATTGCAGGGCCACATACAGACAAACAACCCACACACACACTTACACTCATCCCTATGGGCAATTAAGAATCACTAATCAATCTAAACATAGGTTTTTTTTTTTAGACTGTAGGGGGAAACCCACTCACCCTGGACAGGTCACCAGTCCATTGCAGGGCCACATACAGACAAACAACCACACACACACTTACACTCATCCCTATGGGCAATTAAGAATCACTAATCAACCTAACATAGGTTGGTCACATAGGTCATGCAGAGCACACAGTGAGAATTTTCTTATTGGGAAATTACTTGATTACAGGTACTGGACATTTATGTAATGTTTAGATAAGCTTAAAGGTGTCCACCATTTGGCTTTCAGTTTTAACAAACCTTGTTTCGAGATTAATATCTCAGTAGATCTTTATTTTGTCCTAAGGTATATGTGTGCGTCTCTAAAAATTGTATGATTGTAATTGTTCTATTATTATTATTATTATTATTATTATTATTATGCTCTAGTTTCTAGTGCAAGAGTACCTACCTTAGATGAAGCATTTAGTCAAATTCAGGTGGACCAGAGTGCCTACACACATCAGTCCTCATTTCCAACCAGCACTTCTAACATAAGAAGGTAGGTAGTACAAATGCTTCTCCTTTGTGTGGTCCTCTCTAGTCTATAAAACCTTGTTATTCCCTTATTAGTTAGATAGATACCACTTTATGACATTGCAAGGTACATATAACATAGCAACGGAATGCTAATTAGCATCTACCAGAAGTGCAAATAGTAGAAACTGCGAATAAACAAGTGCGGATAAATACGTAAGTATGTACATTAATAAATAAGGCTATGTCGGTACATGTGCAAGTATTTACAACAAGTGTAATTATACATTGTGCAAAATGTGGGCATTGTGTACACTGTACAGAAGGATATATTTATATAGACAAGCATGTCTTGTCTTGTCAAATTTCTAGTTAGTCCACTGTTCTCTTCATTATAATAGTACAATAAAAACCAGTACTAAACCATGGTTCATGAATCACTACTTTTTTTTTTTGTATAGGAACTGCAGTTTCATCCCTAAACCTCCAGAGGGTTCCAGAGGTCCTCGAAAACCGCGTGCGGTTTCTGCATCTCAGGCCTACACCAAGCTTATGCAGGAAAGAAGCCAAGGTGACTTCAAAAGCAGCCAACTTCCTGTCAACCAGCTGCAAGAAAATCAACTGAAGGATCAAGAAAAACTAGAACAACTTCAAACACAGGTATGTCTGATAATCCTAAAGTTGGAGTTTCGGTGGGGTTTAAATATATTGTCTTTAGATAGTTTTGCTGGTTGTTGAAAACATTTGGGTTTAGAAATAAAATGAAATTACAATTTTTAGCACTATTTTCCATAGTTACATCATAGTTAAACAAGTTTACCACATAGACTGTCAAATTTTTAAGGAAAGACCAGGGGACCAGGTGGTTTTTTTTTTACTGAAAATAAATAAACTTAATATTTATTTATCCCTTTCTTGAAGTAACTACATGGCTCAGCAACATCAAACTTTTGTATTCAGCATTTGTAATGCTTTTTCAAGCTTTTTTCTGCAGCAGCTTCTTACAGGTGTGGTTTGTTTTGCAGTGTTTTTTTCCTTCTGGTAGTAATACGCTGTCCAGTCTGGTTATTGACCTGGACAGTCTTAAATTTTACTTTCTTCTCCTGATCAGGTTTCGTTTGGTCAGTGTGTTTTAGGTCAGTGTCCATGATCAGGTAAATTATTGATATAAATTATTTTTCCTATTTAAGAAGTAACAGTGCAAGCTCAGGTCATAATACTACCATCGGCATGTTTCAACAGATTCTTACTTTCTTCACCACCATCCCCTATTGCGCAGTTAATATAAATGAAATAAATTTAAGTCGCTATTGATAAGGGCGTCTGCCAAAAGCCATAAAAGTACATATGGTCCCCAGATTCCTACTGCATGTTTGGCCTCCATTTTTCTGCCCTTAAAGTTGCTTTTAACAGTGAATTGTTTTACCCTTACCCTGCCCTGTGATGGCACCGTTGAGATTTTCTTCACAGCACTCATAAAATTGGCTGACCTGACCTTAAAAATGATTTATTTCTTCCACATTTTAAATTGTGGCAATAATTATGATCAACGCCTGTGCAGCGTCTGTGTTCGATGTTTGCTTCGGTTGCATAGACGGCGCTCTGTTCTTTATGTTGGTAAAGGTACAACAATTACAATCTAAAAGAAGACATTTAGAGCTATTAATTGTTCATACAATCAATCTAACAGGCCATGCCTGTCCAACAAGAATTACCAGTCAGTCACACTTTCTGATGTTTTAAGACACTTACGGGTTGATAAATAAGTTTAAACGGGTGCCGTGTTTTAAGTTGTTAAACACATCTATAAAAAAAAGTTTCAATTTCGAAGTGTCACCTTATATATATATATATATATATTATTTAATCTCAAACCCGAATGTCCTTGCATTGTACAGCAAAATATATAATTAGATTTTGCTGTGTTAACACTTTAAGACAGGATGATAATCTGTCATAATAAAGCTTGAGCAAATAGAAAAAATCAGTTTTATATTATACTGATGTGGGTGTGTGTGTGTGCGTCTGAGAAAACCCCGTGGGTGTGTGCTGAGAGGTGTGGATTTATCTTAACAACTGGTTCAAAAGAAAATGACACTTCCATTCTAGCCTTAAGCTCCACCTGCAACAGCAGGCTGGAACATGGTCTGAACAAGCACAAGGGCCCTCTAAACAACCTTTCAAAACACACACGTACACAGTGGAATGTTACCTGTGCTGGGTAGAAGCCAGCACATAATCCCGTAATTCAAACCAGGACCAAACAGTAGTATTTATGTTTAGAAATAAGGAAAGGTTTTCTTAAATTAAGACATTTTTAAGGGAAATCACTGCTATATATTCTAAACTCAGATCTAAGCCCAAATGCGGCACATTATAAGATGTCTGTAAATATAATTTTTTTTGAAAACCAACTCCTGGGATTTCCAAAGTCTCACAGACTGTGACTCTGATGGTTATTTTATCGTTTATATAATTACTATTTATGCCAAAACATCTTTATCTTTCCCTCCTTGAACAGCCAGCTTATTGTGGTGGAAGGGTTTGAGTACTTAAAGGAACCTAAGAGCCATGTTGTCAGGGGCATAGAACACCTGCTAGGGTTGTCCAAGGCAAAGAGGTCCTAGGTGACAGGTCAGAGTAAGTGTGATCTTAATTAACTTTATGAATAGGAAGCAAGAAGGTGGTTACCAGGGCCCCGCCCTGGAGCCAGGTCTGGGGTTGGGGTGCATAGGCGAGCACCTGGTGGCCTGGTCTTTGTTTAAAGATAGAAGCAAAAGGGGTCGATGCAATGTGATTTTGGTGGCAGTCATGGGCGGGGGCCTATACAACCCAAACTCTGGTCAAGAATTAATAGTCTGGCTAGTCACCCAACTCATTAAGAGAGGTTGGACACTCTTCTGAGCATGCCCCAGCTAGAAGAGGCCCTGGGAAAGACCCAGGACACTCTGGAGGGACTGTGTCTCTCGGCTGACCCGGAAACACCCGGGAATCCTTCCTGAATAGATAAAGGAAGTGTCAAAGGAGAGGGAAGTCTGGGCATCCCTGCATAAACAGGATGTGTCAAGTGGGAGTTATAGTTGACTGCACTACAGTTCAGAATGCATGTGATTTGTGGATTATTTGCTAATAATTATTAAATTTAATAATCCATTTCTGTATCTTAATCTCCAGAAAAGCATAACTCACTGTTTATTTCCATTTCATCTTTTTGTATTTAGTATGCTTATCATTTCTGTATTATAATTTATGCAAAGGCACTCCCTTGCAAAATCACCACAATAATTCTTGAGTAATGAATTATTTCCTAATAATTCCATTCATGTAATCTGGTAAAAAAAAAAAAAAAGTATGTTTTAATATACAGTGTATCACAGGAAATCAAAATATCACTGTCATTTTTGCAGCTCTACTCTCAATGGCATTTAGTTTTCTTATTATTTCTGCAGCATTTCTAAGAGCTCTCCAATATGCCAACTTTTGCCTGTTTTTTTTGACGTATTTGGTCATTCCGGTTTAGATTCATGGTTGTTGAAGGATGAACACATTTTATTTTAAAACTCAAAAAAGTGCAATTTCCTGTTATCAAGCACTACTGCAGAAATAAGTTTAGTGGTAATATAATACACTAATCCCACTGTTCTGGTTTTAGGACCAACAAGACACTCAGATTAGCCAGGCAGAAAGCTTGTCTAGCCTGGACAGCCTGGAAAATGAGGTTCCTCAGCATGGCCCTGTCAGTAAACCTGACAGTCTGGGTTCCTTACAAGTTCATGACACCAAACAACTGTCATTACTGCAGGAGCAGCTAACATGTCAAAATCCACCATCCAAACACTGTCCACCAACAAGCTTCCAAAAGAAGGTAATAAGTCAGCAGGCTCTGCCTATATCTTCCAGCCCCTCGACACCTTCACCTGTGGAAGGTGAGTCAGCGGTTAAAGACCAGAGTTTCCAACTTTTTACAAAAGCAGCAGACCAGTCCCAGGTGCCCAACATTCAATCCACACTACCCTGCCAAAAGCAGCCGCTTGCAGCTAGTTCAGGACATAAAGTTCACCAGTATGACACAATGACTCAGGAAGACATATTGTGGGACAAAGTGTCTTCACGTTTAGATAACTCAACCTTACATACAGTAGAAGCAAGGAGAAATTCTAAGTCACATACTGAAAATGATAAGACAGGAGAATATCAACACATAGCAGATGACAACAATAATTCCAGACTGACAAATGGCATTTCAGCGAAGTTTGCCGAACTGAAAAAAGAGATGGAGACCGGCACTTGGACCAACCACATTGGCCTTAAAAGCAAAAAAGTAAGATTTCTGAAAGGAATTCTCAAAAAGAAGTGTATAGAGGTTGGAGATGTCAAATATAGTCACATCCCATCCCAGTTTGCTTTTAGCAAACAAGTAGCCTTAGCCATTAGAGACAGTTTGGAACTCAGTCGGTCTGAAAGGTACAAAGACAGCAGCAAGTGCACTAGGAAGAAACTTCGCTGGATTGATGACTTGCATATTGATGGCGACGAAAATGACAAAATAGTGACAAAAGAGGTGATAAAAAAACTCACAGACACACCAGAAAATAACACACTTTCCTCTATCCCGGCTGATCCTAACTCAACCAAACATGCCTGGTCAGATGTTGGCCCTCAGAAAGGAAAGCATCCAGAACCCAAAGGGAACTCTAAAGTGGAAAAGGCTGATTTTCAGGATACTGGACTTTGGGTACGCCAAAGGGCATGCTCAGCTAAAACCAGTGCCGGCACCATTTTACTCCATGCCCAGAAGGATAACATAATCAGGCCACAGTCCAGTCAGATTCCACGTATGATCAGCACCCAAGGGAAGGTTCTAGTACCACGGCCTCCTCCAAGATTAGAGTTTTCCATTAAAACGGGCAACAACAACTCTCCAGAACGTCAACCTGAATCCCAGTGCCACATACTCAAAACAGAAAAAGCCACTATGTTTGCCCCAGTTCTACCCCCATATGCCTGCATGAATGAGAAAGATATCCACTGCCAGCCTGATGGCCAGGTAGGCAATGGAGGCAACGGCTTTCGGAAGGGTATATTGAATTGTACACCAACAGATGAGGAGATCTCCATTCTGTGGAACGATGTGCGTAGAGCTTTAGCCAGCAAAGATGGTAAGGCCTGCATTATTAAATCTAAAACCGGATAGCTGACTTTTCAGAGCAGTGAATAAGGACACAAACGCTAGTGATGCTGATTTTATCCTTTTATAGATATACCACATTCCAGCAACAAAGTATAATACACACAGGCTAGCACACAGCTTGATGTCCATGAGATTTCATTGCACCTTGTCATATAGTCAGACAGGATTTGGTTGAAGAACTGAGCTCTCTTTGTGTGTTGGCATGTTTAGCAGCCTCGCTCGAGATTCTTTGGGGGTAGTTTTCTAGTTTTTATGCAACAGACTCTGTTTTGTAGAGTAGTTTCAGTAGTGTCTGTTTGCTCTGGCTCTTTGTAAAGCTTACTTGCTTACTATAATGAATCTATTTGTTGATAAAACTTTTATTACATATATTTAGGTAAATTACATATAATTATTTATGCATGTAAATGTGCAGTGACACCTGGTTATGTTTAATATTTATTTATAGCTATTTTTAGTTATTTTTAATTCCTTTCCTTCCGTCACTCATTGTCCACTTAGGTGAGTCTCGAAGTTTGCAGGCTCACAATAGACCATTGTCTGCTTTACCTCATACTCATGGCAGTTCATCCCATGTTGCCATCAAGGGTGACAGCCTGTCCAGTGGTGTCAAGGCAAGGGCAAGAGTGGACAACTATCACCCGGGTAAGTAAGTAGCTAAACATGCAAACGGGACATATTATCGATTTTGCTAAAGACATTTCTGCAAAAGCCACACTGCTCAATCTGGCTATTTATACGTCCAGCATCTATAGCAGTACAGTGTTCTCACTGTAATTATATTTCCCTTTAAAAGTACACAATAAGTACATTTTTTGTGATACATTTTTTGTGATTACAGGTAAAAACATTGGACCTTTTTCTCAGCTTAATTATGTGATAAAGAAAGTATATTTACTGTGTATATCCACTTTTGTTTTGTGGCAACCAGAGAGGGGTCCAGTGCAAAGACCTGTTCTGGAAACTAATATGAAAAACAAATCTGCAGCGTCAGGTTACAGGAACCCCCCTGTCTTTTATCAGGTATTTAAGTATAGATAAATATATAAACACACACCTTTATTCTTATGCCATTGACCAGAACTTTGTCAATCTGTAGTCACAGGTCAGGTGTGTTCTACTGTGTGTAATCCCGTAATTGGAAAAACCTGTTTAACAGTGATAATAGACCATATTCTTATATATTATATATATATATATATATATATATATATATATATATATATATATAATATAAAGAATAAGAATATAGTCTGAAACAACCCTGAAACAACCCCTATGTGTGTGTGTGTGTGTGTGTGTGTGTGTGTGTGTGTGTGTGTGTCTGTATGTAGGTTTGTTTCAGGGTGTTAAACAAGGGCAAGGATTACTTGTTGAACTGGATTATATGTAACAGTTAATTTTACCTGTGTGTTTAGTCTGAACTAACGAATATTGGTTATGTCTACGTATTAAACTGTTTGTAAATCTTTTATATATATATTTTTGTTCTAGGCTAGAGTGCCAATAACTGAAAGCAAAACGAACCAGATGGTGCATAATCAGGGTATTGCACACTATACTGCTACGTCTGAACCATATATATATAAATATATATATATATATATATATATATATATGAATATATATATATATATATATATATTATATATATATATATATATATAAATATATAATTTTATTCTCCTTAACTTTTTTATTGTCTTGCTTATTAGAGTTCCAGCAGTCACAACAAAGTCTCAGTGATCTCTCCCTGGAGGAACAGAAAATCCTGCAATCACTCGATAGACTCAACTACCGCCTGCAACGTAAGCTTCATGCTTTAGGTTTAGAACTTGTCAGAACAGGCATTGCTTTATAAATACGCCATACATGCCATTCTAAGTATTCAGAGTAGTATAGTCAAACTAATTATCAGATGATAACCTGAAAGGCCCAACTGACAGCTCAATAAAGATCAAATTGCCAGTCAATACACAGGTGCCAAAGCGCATTAGTATTATAAGAATTGCATTGTCTTCCACAAAAGGAGCGTTTTAGAAATTATTTTGACTTCCTAGTTCTAATAACTAATATGGTTTCAGATCCAGGGTAGTAGTTATAAGAATTCTGCTGATTGGTGAAACATTAACCCTGAATGTACACCGGATGTTGCTATGTCTATTGCTATCTTGTTGTCTATGTAATCTATAGTTCCAGCTCCTGTGGTAGTAACACGTAAGGATAATTATTTATAGTTTTTGTTTACCAGATTTACCTAAAAGTGTTCCTAAACCTTAGTGTAAACATACAGGCTACTATGAACATACAGTTTATTTCAGACTAGAAAGTCTGATAATTATAGTAACATAGTAAGTATTAAATAGTATTGTTACTATAGTAATAATTCAAGTAAGATACTTATAAGTGTTTATATTTATACGTTTTAACTTTTTGACACCATTGCAGTGTCAGATATTTTCCTGCTGGGCCAGTGTACTTTCTTGGCCCATACATCCGATCAGACTATCAAACTGTTACCATGCTAGATTTTTTTGTGCTTAGTTAAATAATAGCGCTGGGGTCTTTTCCATTTGTGTGCATGGTGGGCAATTGGGGGTTAAGAGCCTTGCTCAGGGGCCCAGAATTGGTGGCTTGGTGGAGCTGGAAATCGAACAATCTTTGGGTTGGTAGTCCAACACCTTAACCATGAGCCACCACTCCCGCTTTACCTATAAAAAATGTTCAGCACACAGAGGATCTAAGAGAATTTATAGTAAAATAAATAGTACAAAATCTGTTAATTGTTACTTATAAGAAGTACCTATAGATCGAAATATTTACCTGATGTAGCTCTTAGTTTAAAGAGTGTTTTTGTACTAAGCAGATGCGCAAAATGTGGCTGCAGGAAACCCAACACTGAAGGGCATCGCTGCTTTTGGACCCTACTTATGTGAGTCATACATAACTTTTTTTAACTTTTAAGGTGTCACACTTGTTCCAGATCTCAAACCATTTCATAATATTTAGCTGCAATAAAAGATCCTCAGTTTCAAAAAAATAAGAATTGTTGGGCTCCACTACCAAAATGTTGCTGGTCTAGAACGTATTATAGTATTACTTTAGGTCAACCACTTCAAACGTTCAAGTCATTTACAGCACATTTAATACTCTTACAAAGATGCCAGCCAATAGTCTAGTATAAACACCGCAATTATCGCTGTATAATTTTCAACAGGCGTTAACAAAATAATGGTGTCTCTGAGTATACTGCATTAAAGATGTAACCAAGTGCAAAATTCTACAAAACATATATAGAAAATACGAATAAAAAAAAGAAAATTCATAGATTCATACATCCCATGTTGTGGAAAAGGAAGATTTTTTATTACTGTGGAAAAATGGTAGAATATAAAGTTTGTAAAGCACCAAAACCCACTTTCATTGACCTGAACATAGTATCCTTGGTAACTAAACGGTCAGGGTTGCAGTGCTTCAAATTAAACTACAGGTTTATTTTTTTATTAGCCACCACTCCTGAGCCCTTGAGCAAGGTCCTTAACCCTTAATTGCTCAATGTAAGTCGCTCTGGACAAGGGCGTCTGCCAAATACTGTAAATTTTTAATGATAGGTTTGAGACAGTGAGAGACAGATTAACAATGAAAACATCCAGAAAAACACATTTCAAAAAAGTTATAAATTGATTTGCAATTTAATAAGTAAAATAAGTATTTAATCTCCTATCAATTAGCAAGATTTCCGGCTCCCAGGTGTCTTTAATACAAGTAACGATTAGGAAGACAGTCTTAAAGAGACTTTCTTAAAGAGCTTTTTACCTGTATAAAAGACACCTGTCCACAGAAGCAATCGATCAATTAGATTCCAAACTCTCCAGGACCAAAGAGTTGGCAAAGGATGTTAGGGACAAGATTGTAGACCTACACATGGCTGGAATGAGTTATAAGACCATCTGGAAGCGGTTTGGTGAGAGTTGGTGTAATTATTCGCAAATGGAACTCCCCCTGCCCATGAAAGTTTGCCAATGAACATCTGAATAATTTAGAGAGGAACTAAGTGAAAGTGTTGTCGTCAGATGAGACCAAAGGTCTTTGGCAATAATTTAACTCGCCGTGTTTGGAGGATGAGGAATGCTGCATATAACCCCAAGAACACCATTTCCCCCAGCAAACATGGAGGTTAAAAAGGGGGTTTTTTTGCTGCTAAAGAGGACAGGACAACTTCACCGCATTAAAGGGACGATAGACAGGGCCATGTGCCACCAGGGTATTGAAAATGGGTCATGGGTATTCCAGCATGACAACCCAAAACACACGGCTAAGGCAACGAAAAAACTACTTAAGAAGCACAATAAGTTCCTGGAGTCACCTAGCCAGTCTTCAGACCTAAGTCCCATAGAAAATCTGGAGTTGGAGGAGGTCTGCAAAGAGGCGTGGGACAAAATCTCTCCTGAGAAGTGTGCAAACCTGGTGGCAAACTACAAGAAATGTCCAACCTTTATGATTGCCAATAATTACTTAGTCTTGTTTTGCAATTGGGGCAAATACTTATTTTACCCATCAAAATGCAAATTAATTTATAACTTTCTTGAATGATGTTTTTTGTTCTTCTGTCTCTCACTGTTGGAATAAACCTACTATTAAAATGATAGACTGATCATTTCTTTGTCAGTGGGCAAACGTAGAAATTTAGCCAGTGGATCAAATAATTTTTCCTCCCACTGTAGAACTACACAAGCAAAATTAACAAACAGCACTGACAAATGATAAACCGGAAAGATGTAGAAACTTTGGAGGAAGATATTTTCACATCATGCTGACACTGCTGGCATCACTATATCTTCATTTTAGGATCTTTCTGGTTTAAATCGAGATACTGATAATGACACTGATAACCCGAGCATGAAACAAATACTTATAGTTGTCATGTTACACCTTTCCGTTTATGTGCAGAATAAGAGTGTTGTGTATATAATGGTTTCATTTAGTGGTTGGCTGGTCATAAAAGGTGTATTATTGTATTTTTTGTGCTTTTGTAGTGTGATGGAACCTTCCATTTTGTCTCTTATTTCTGTCTCACTTTTCTGCTCTGTCTCTCTCTCTCTCTCTCTCTCTCTCTTTCTTACACCTGTAGAACCAGTCTTCCCAGCCTGGCAAGCGCTTATATGCCACTCTGCGCAGGTACCACGGCAGATCAGCTGACAGCTGCACCCGCCCTCGCAGAATTCACTTCTATCCTACACATCCCTTTAATTCCTCACTGACAAGCACTTTATCACTTTTACTGTTACTTGAAACGAGCATGTAGTCAGTATTCCACCACAGACTACTACCATTTTTGCAATTTTTATGGAAGATCTTATTTGTTGTACATATTTAGATTTTAAAAAGGATATATTTAACATAATACATTTTTAATAATACTTAGAATATAAATAAATGGAAAAACTGTTCTGAGAAATTCTTATTAACCAGTTTAGAGGTTAGTGCTGATTAGGACAGGTTTTTGGGAGTGGATGCACTTGTGAGTAAATGACCGTTGAGGTGGAATTATTCTTCGCGAACTGACTTCACTCGATCTACAGGGTCAGGGAGCGAAACCACCCGGCAGTGAACTTACTGTTCCAGCCTGATACACCACCCGTTCCCTCCCTCTTTAGTTTACACAACTGGAGAACCGCGCCCCCCACACACGCACACACACACTTACAGTACTCACACACTACTATAACTGTCTTTATGAACTGTATAACACACAGATTTTTTTAACTTAAATGCAAACAGATTTCAACATGTATTCAAGTGTCCATGTTTACTTCCTTTTCATGGGTAATATTTAGGTTCCATAATGTAGTGTGTAGTGTGTGGGGGATTGTATAATTGGGCGTTTCGTTTGTTTAGGAATTAAGCACTATAATATTGTCCAACTCTTTTTAATTTTAAAGTGAAAAATCATATTTACAAAGATCTGCATGTGTCCGAATTGGTTGTTTGTCTCAAAATAATGCCTTAATAATATATAAAGCTAAACCGAGGACTTTTTATTTTAGAGCTGTATTTTCATCTTTATGTTAATACACTTTACAGAGGCACTGTTAGCAATTTTCGGCACTATGAAAGAATATAAAGTTAGACCCCCTACAGCATGCTCTTACTAATAAAATAGATCTCTGGGGGGCCCCCAAAGTGTGTGGGCTCTAAGACTTGTCATAACTTCCCCCCTCTTTATCCCATTTCTCAACTTACATTTTCTATCCATTCCTTTTGTACTACACAATACTGTAATGATGTTTCTGCATTTCAATGATTAACTAGCACAAAAGCTAGCACATGCATGGTTAGCCATGCAAAAACACCACAAAAACGAGGCAAAAAGACCTCAAAGTCACCTTGCCTTAAGTCAAGGAAAAGTTTAAGTTTCGCCTGCATGTTCAGTTCTGTTAATCTGTCACATCTTTCCTGTATGTGTTTGAGCCTGGCCCCACGGTCAGCTTGCCTTGACTTGTTGCAGCAGGACGAGGAAAGCCATGCAGTGTGGAACAATCCAGCAGCAACGTGCCTTCTTAGAAAGGTGATGAAATTTGGTGTGTTGCATGAACACACCTGCTGAACAGGTTTTAATGCTTTGTTCCTTAATCTTACTAGATGTTGGGGGTTGATTCTCACACACGTTATCCTGTCTGTTTGGGCAAGGAGAGATTTTACAAGATAGAAGAGATTTCCTCTTGTGATGTTTTAAATCCCAGGGATTTAAGCAGGCGCATGTTTTAACAGGCTTTTTCCATGCTTATTTTTGTAGGTAGTTGTTGCTTACCTAATACAAAAATCACATCCATTTCATATCTGCTTATGTCAATAGTATCTGATTATATGTATAATAAAAATATAAAACAAATGTATAAAAAGTATTTGACAGATGTCATTGCAAATGTACGCTGTTGTGAAAAGAAATATATAATATGTGATAAATAAAGCCTGGATGGAAAGTGGTAGCATAGTGGTTAAGGTGTTGGACTGCTAATTGGAAGATTGGGGTTCGATTCCCAGCACGACAATGTTGGGCCCCCCCCTGAGCAAGGCTCTTTACCCCTAATTGCTTAGTTGTAAAAAAAGAATAAATGTAATTTACTCTGGATCTTACAAATGCCATAAATGGAAATGCATTTATTAATAAAACTTATGTAAAAATAAATAAATTTATAAAACAAGAGAATTATACTTAGCTTAAATAAGTCACGTGAGAATAGATTTAAATTCTAAGTTCCAAAAATTACAGTAAACACACATGTGAATCAAGTGATAATCGAGACAGGAGGCCGTGTTACATTTCAACGGTTAAATCTGGTCTTACTTTTGTTTTGTTTTTTTTAGGTGTAATTGTGATTATTTCCTGCTTATATTTCTGTTAACTGTAACTTGACTGGCGGCTTTCGGATAAGTATATTGTAGGTATCACTAACCATGGTTTTAGGTGCGGTTCTTAATGAATCACCACTTTATTTAGGTGACCGTTGAGAAACTTGCGTGTAGGTGGATACGTTGTTCTTAATATTCATATCAGCATGAAAATAAGATTTAATTCCACATAATTTAAGTAGACCCACCGGTCATTATCTCGAGTTTATTTTGGCACGCTCTCATACTCACATATTTTTATGCTTAACAAGTTTTTACAGAATAATGAAAAAAATTTAACAAGAAAAAAAAAAAAAACTTCCATTAAGCGGTTCTGTGATAATGTGAAGAAAAAAAAACTTCGCTTACTACTACTACTAATAATAACTCTGTCAAACTGTTGTGAAATAAAAAGCATTTCAATCAGCACACGGTGAAGCTTAAGGTGTGTAGCGTATAACAGCAGGAAATCACATTAGTGCCCCTCCTGTCAACTGAGAACAGGAGCAGGCGCAGAAACACCCAAACTAGAGGTTTAGATTGTCTTTATTATGTCTGCTTTTCAACGGTGCGGATCCAGTGTTCTGCTGTATTATGTCATTAATAATTAAGATAATCAGATTATTAACCTTATTTTTGTGTGGTTGAAATTGAAGTGTGACATCAAAGCGCCTGTATGTTTTACAGACCTCAATTTAACAACCACTGTTTTAAGAAATCTTCTTACAGATGTATTTTCTAACCTCCCTACAGCAGGTTCTTCCTGTAGCACTGTTATTATGCCAGAGCCACAGGGTTGGGGAAGGGGGGGGTGGCTGGTCTGTGTAATGGTGGCAGTTGATAGGCATTAAGCAAAACATTTTCGGAGGCAGTTCCAAAATACAAATTGTCCAGACTAAAAAAGCCCCTTCAGGTGGGATTGGCTTTGGAGGACAGAAGATATCTGAGACAAATTGCCTGAAGTTAACACACACACTAGCCTTTTCAACTAGCTGCCATTCTGCGCTAACCAAAATACTCTAACACTGAAAATAAATGATAAAAGTCATGTGCTTTTAGGTCAAATAAATTACAGATATGATTAAAACTTTCTGTAACATAAACCTAATAGTTATTTTTAATATAAAGTAACAAAGGAAATTTATTTAAAGTAGAAATCTGAAACTCTAGCACAGAAATGTAAACCCTAGTCTTTGTAAATACTAAATAAATTATTAGTCTTATCTTAGTATTACATTAATATTTTTTAGTTTTCCTAGTATTTAAGGAAAAAAACCTTTATGGGGTGTATTGTTATAAAAAAATATATATTTTCCTATTTCCTATTTTCCCTAAAACAGACACATCATAATGTGTTTTATTTATCTAATAACACAGCAATTTTGCTAATGCTAACAATAAATAATTTTCTATAGAATAACACATCAAACTGTTAGTTAACAGCAAAAAACTTTCAGTTCACATGAACATTTATTGTTGTAGAACATGCAAGACAACAGTTCTTTCCTTTTCTAGGACTGCTTTTATATTTAAAATAAAAATAATAGCTGCTGTTATATCCAATCAGATTTGGGTTGCGATTGGTGTGAAATAATATAATTAACTTAAAAGTAAATATAAACGTTTATTCGTTTAAAACTGACACCTAAGACATGTTATCTGACCTGTAGAGGGCGCACATGCTCAGTAGCCTCTGCCTCTCGTAGAATTTCAGTGTAAGACGTGTAAATAAACCAAATTCGATTGCTAGTACATTGTCTGACTTTGTAGCACAAAACAAAACTACCTTTTCAGTCATTTAATAGTATTAAATAAACTAAATATTAATTTTATTTTAACTCACAAAGGTGTTGCTCGTTAAAAGTCCATAGTTAAAACGACTTCAAAAACAATGGTGGTTTTATTTGGTAAATAAATATAAAGCCTATTTAACCTACACATAACATGCAAATTAGACCTCATAAAATATCTAAATAAAAGCCGCCGAATACAAGAAATATCTCAGGAAGGCAAACTGACACCGACATTAATAAGCGTTATGTATATAATATTGTATATAAACAGTGAACCCATAACTGGTGGGTTATAAAGTTCTTAAGTGTGTCATTAATGCTTGGTGTCCTGGGTGAAAATAGAGTCCAGTAACTAACGGTGTTCCCCTCCCCTTGGGACAGCATTGTGGGTGGTCCAGCAGGGATCAGGGAGACTACAGCTTTGCATGGACACTGTAGCACAATTACAGCACTTTAATGAGCCTAAAACTGCGAAGACTCAATAAAAATCATATACCAGTCATAATCATATAGTTAAAATCTTTATTCTCATTTATTCTAAATATTGTATGCATGTAAGCATGAGGTATCATTTGAAATCATTTACCACTGCTGAGAAAGGCTTCACACGGACAGTTTTAAGAGACAGGGGTAAGTATTGGAATGTTCCCACAACTTTTGTTAAGTTGTCCAAATGTCCAGAAAAAAACTGCCTTAAAATAACATTATAGATAATTTATAGACAGACGTTCTTGTGATGATCTTAAAATGTTATTATAGTATTATTTTTACTTGTCCAGTGTTCTTATGTAGAAAAATAATCTTTCATCATGACATAATGTTTTACACCGTTAAGCAATCTGGAAGCTTAACACACACTCCAATGTCACTCCAATGTTAAGGTGTCCCTCAGGGAGACTGTCCATTCCACCATCACCACTGGGAGTGAAAAACTTGTACAGTTATACATTAAAAATGTATATATTGTGAGAGATTTATCTAAAGCTGCCTTGTGGTGATATTCTTTTAAAAAGGTACACAAATTTGAATGAAATTATTTAAAATAAATAAATAAGATACTTTCAGTTGAGGACCTTTATCATCAGTGCATATTTACAATAAATAAAAATGGAAAATTGTAATAATTTTCATTTGTTCCAAATACTACAGCCAGATTTCGACCATTGTAACCTGTTTTCTGAAAATAAATCATTTATTAGAGAAATAACAAACCTCGACTTTATTTATTATTTATTTTTATTTTTAACAGATAAAAATGAACATTGTGGAACATCTATAAAACGATGTTGAGTTGAAGTTTTCTGGCTGTACTAGGGTTTATCGAGTATTCCTAGACCCGATCTATCTGTACTATTATAAGACTATTATTTAAACTTCATCTGAGAACCTTTGTAAGAGATGGGGATGTCTGCCAAATGACAGAGATGTAAAATTATACATTCATTATATAATTATACAATTATCTATGTGTAATTACATTAAAGGGATGTGTTTTTAAGAGTGTTTTTTTTTTTTTAATTGACTGAACAAAAGGGGAAAAGGTGAAAATCTTTTTTTATTTTAATGCTTCATGTTCACAGCCCATCCCAAAGTGGACTTAATGATTTCTCAGTGAAAAGCAAAGGGATGATTTGCATAATAATTATGGGAACTTCATGAGCACTGTTCAGGATAGAAAAGCTTTATTTACCTATTTTTATAAGTTTTAAGAGATTTATATTTCATTTATAAAATACAGATATAATAACAATTATTGTTTATGTACTTAATATATATTTATTATGTAAGGATCTGGGAGTCGATTCCAAAGAAGAGTCGATTCTCTGATTACAGCGATTAAAAATGAAGAGTCGACTCCTAAGCAGGAAAATGTTTTATTTATTTTTTTATTCATTATTTATTAATTTTTAAAAACCGGCAACTTTTATCTTAAATTAGTAACGTGTGTCTCGAGTCTTAAAGTAAAAAATAAGTGAAATAAATTAAATGTTGTCTTGGAAAACTGGAAATGAGTCTGGATTTCTACAAACTAACTTCTACGACTCCGCCCTCTGTGACTCACCGGTCACGTGACGCCCAAAAAAAAAAAGAAAAAAAAAAAAAAAAAAAAAAAAAAAAAAAAAAAAAAAAAAAAGTTTGATGTCCTGCCCCAAAAGTTACCGAAGAACTTCAGAGAAAAAAAAGTTTGGTCAGTGAAGGCGCAGTGATTTTTCTGTACGTCGAAATCAGTTTGCAGATATTTCTGAAATACTTATCAGAAAGTGTCCAGCTTTCAACCTTAAAAAGAAACTTTAATTCCTGGAGGTTATTCGTCAGAAGATTATTTTTTTATCGGGAAAGTTTGGGAAGATATGCGCGTTTCCACACTGGACAGTGTGTCCTGGCCAAACGGAGAAATAAACCTTCGCATTTTATTTCTTTTCGCAAGGTTTGGATAGCGACTTTACGCCAGTATTTGGAGAAGTAGCAAGGCGCGCGGATGAGTTTTGACTCGTTCATATTCATGTATTTCGGAGTTCCTTTGCGCAGTTGATGCGTCTTTGAGCGCTTCAGGCAGATAAGTGAGTACTGTTTTTTTAAAGACTTGAGGTCTTTGCTTCTTGGTTATTATTATTGAAATCATGGACCCCAGCCAGCACAACCCGCCAGCAGGACACCAGGTGGTCCATGTCCGCGGAGACTCGGAGACCGATCTGGAGGCACTTTTTAATGCCGTAATGAACCCCAAAATTGCCGCTGTCCCTCCATCCGTGCCAATGAGGATGAGGAAGCTGCCAGACTCTTTCTTCAAACCACCCGAGCCCAAATCCCACTCCAGACAGGTAACATTAAGTAACAGCAAGCTTAAAAGTGTGCTTGTAAATCCGTATAATTATCATATCATATAAGTTTTAAAACCTGCTAACTTGTATATCCCAAATTTAGTTTTCGTAAGGAAAAAAACGCATAACACGTTTGCGTTTCATACTGTAACAAAACTAAAACAAGAAATACTAACAAATATGTTCGATTACAGTGGGGGAAAAAAAGCTCTTATAATTTGTGTATCAAAAGTTTTTTCTTCCGCGCATGCGCAGTTGTGGTTCTACGCTCTTTTAATCACAGTTGTTCAATCCCAAGTGGTTCCTTACTTCCTGCATGAAATGCTTTTTTTTCTGATTACAGAATACAAAATAAAAACAAATAAGAATTTTTATTATTACTAAATAAAGTTAAAAAAAAAACATTGCTGTCGCTGTTTTGATCAAACAACGTTGGACTTTATTACATAGACAGTATTTTCACAAAATTTAATTTGTTTGTAAAAGAGTGTTTTTTTCTATATTAATTATACACATCGACATTTTAACATGTTTTTAATTATTTATTATTAGTTTGTCTTCCAGAACCGCCCCCTCCCCTCCAAAAAAAAAGCTAAATACACGCATTCAGTCAGGGCGCATGCGCCGTAATCATTGTGGTTTGCTCCCAAATTGCTCGCTCCGTCCTACCTAAAGTGCGCTTGTTAAACACAGACATAGGATATGTAAAGTCCTCTTTTACACCATAACTAGTGCACTAGATATTTTATCAGGGGCGGTTTTAGGGAGTTCTTTGAGCTTTCCCAAGGCAGGCCTCTGGTGTTTCCTGTCCTACTCCTACCAGACTAGGCCAAATCAGTGGAAGCACAGTCTTTTAGACCTTTGTCTCAGACATTTATAATATGCACCAGAACCTGCCTATTCATATTATAAATCATGTGACTGACTCGCTGATCTTGTATACATCCGTTCCTTCCCATCATAATCTCAGTATGCAATAGCAGTATGACTCATGGTGTCTTGTGAGTCATTCGCTTCCACTAACCCTGTTTTTTTTTGGCCCAATACCTGTCTGTGTCATTAACCTTCACATCCTTGTGCTAGGTAGTAATTTACTGTTGAGTTTTTTGTGTTGTTTTTTTTTTTTTTTCTTTAAGGCGAGCACGGATGCAGGCACGGCTGGCACGCTTACTCCGCAGCATGTTAGAGCGCACTCCTCGCCTGCCTCCCTGCAGCTGAACGCCGTCACTTCCGGCACATTGAGCACCCTGACCCCTGCAGGCACCCCCCCTCAGCACCTGCGCCAGCCCTCGTACGAGATCCCAGATGATGTGCCCTTGCCTCCAGGCTGGGAGATGGCCAAGACCCCGTCTGGCCAGAGATACTTCCTTAAGTGAGTAGTTTAAAACAAGGCTTTGTACTCATTTACTGAGTACAATGAGTAATCAGTTCCTAGTTTTAAGGGCTGGGCAGTATAGTTGACTATTGTGATGATTTAAGTAACATTTTCTCCATCACATTTTTCTAGAGACCTACTCATAGCCATAGCTTTTATATTTCTTAAGCAAACCTAAACGCATGAATCTACAATATCTATCGGTTGTTTTTAGGTTAACTGTAATATGTAAAACCTCTTATTTAACTATATACCATATTGTCTAACTCTGCTTATTAGTGGAGTGTAACTTTTTGCCTTTTAATCATGTGAACAAAATCCATTAAATATAAAAACTTGGTGCATACAATATGTTTTTAATTCCTAGACCTGGATTTAAAATCTGATTCAGTCTCAAAGCTGGGCAGTAAAAACTCTTTTGGCTTTTTGGCTTGAGTCTGTGATTCATAGTGGGTTGGACTGACGGGTGTGTGTGAGCATGATTGTGTCCATGCTGACCTCTTGCTGACACTTATTTTAATCATTTAGCTTCTCTGATTTCCCACCTATTCCCTTGCCCACCTGTTGGACATATTACAAAAATGCAAAATTGGTTTATTATAAAAGGAGTTTTTTTTTTGTTTTAAAGCACAGTCTGACTATTATTAAACCCGAAAAGAGCCAAAAACTGCTTTTTTCCCCCAAGAAGTACACACTGCACTTCAATATGTATGTACAAAATACGTCTTATGCTGCTTATAGAGAACAGATATGAATACATGAATATCAGTGAGTTCTAACCTCTAGTATCGATACTTAATTAAATTAGGTTTAAAACTGTTTTACGGTTACGTTAATATTGAATTACGTGTCAAACGACTTCCTTCTCTGCTTCGGTAGTCGTTGACGCATTGTCGGCCATGTTTTTTTGGGTTTTTTTTTTTTGAATATGCAAGGTATTGCAATATGTATTGTATGGCAATACAGCGTCATATACCGCATTGTGACCCATATATTATAATATGTATCGTATCGTGAGGCCTTTGCCAATACACAGGCCCGTTCAGTAATCTTTTCGATCGAACTTAAGTCAAGTTCCTTAATTTAGTGCTTTTTCATCTATTTAGCTTCAGGTGGCGACTCCTCCAAATTCTGCGCCATCCTTCCTTTAGACTTTTCCGTAATCACATTACAGAATCTTTTATTTCTCAGCACAGGAGATGCAGAAAAAATGTGGTGTTATTCACTACAATGAAAATAAATCTGTCCTCTAGTTTGCTGCACACTAATATTCTTTAGCATGACATGTCTTATGTACAAGGGTGTACTTGTATTAATAATATTAATAGTCGCTGTAATGCCGCGATGCTAACAATAACCGTGTTGGTATGTTCTTCCACCTAGACAATAATTACGACATGCATGTGTCAAAAATCCAGCTGTGGCTTTTTTTTCTTGAGCAAAATCAATCCGGTGCACAGGTGATGGAGCGTATCAAGATGTGTGGCGATCTGAGCGGCCGCAAGCTTTTCAATGTCTGTAAACATACATCTGCATTTCGATAGGTCAGATCTTTCCTGCTAGTCTCAGTGTGCAGGCTTCCTGTGTATGTGTGTGTGTGTGTGTGTGGGGGGGGGGGGGTCATGTTTCAGATGGGAACAAAAGAGCAGTGTAGACTCAAGAGTGAGTGCAAGATAGAGAGGCCTGCTAAACTCATCTGGGCATGGGGTCGCAGCAAGAACACTTATATGTTTTTTATTTTTTGTGCATTTTTTGTGCATTTTTTTTTCCCCCATCAATGCACGCTTACACTTCCTGCCACCATATGTATAATTCTGGGTCGTTTTTGTAGGTGCATTGTCTAATATTTATTTACCTAACTAATGAGATCAACGCCATGCAGAACATCTCCACAGGGCGTCTGTTCTTATTTATTTATTTATTTATTTTGCTTTGCTCATAAAGTTAATCGTCGGTTTAAAAATTTGGCGAGCCATCTGACCAGCCGGTTCTGGCCGAACGTGATTACTCTCAAATTTGCTGGGATACAAAGGAGAGCTTTTGAAGCCCAGATGTTTTGGAGGAGAAACATCTGGAGGACATCTGCTTTATTTGGAGTAGTTTTTTTTAAGGGGGGGACAAAAGGGGGAAAGGCAGCGAGGAGGGTTTAGAGTTTGGAGATTCTACTCGCAAACGGTGTGTATGGGAAAAAAAACCTGTCAGGTTCACGGCAACCATTTTTAAAAGAATAGAGAGAGACACATACACACACTTTAGTGAGTCCCCTGTCTGTGTGTGGGCATTGTTTGATCTCTATACACTGTCTCTTTGGGTGTCTGAATGCACAAGTGAGCGTCACAGAGCTGAGCCTGCCCCCCCACCCCCTTTTTATTCGTTCCCCTCCTTTTGTTTGGGGTTTGAGAGAGACGGGAGCTGTTTGCTTCATCTCTCTGTTTGGCGTTGACCTCAGCCCTGTTTGTGCTTCACTTTCCCACAGGGCACCGATTTGGTTTGTCAACACCAGTTTTTCCCCTCAGAGTCTGAGGCCATGATGAAATTGGGGTTGGGGGGGGTTTGAGTTTAATATACAGTTTTGTATTGTTAAGGCAGCTCCAGCCATACAACATCATGATAGTTAAAAAGTTTATACTATTTAATTACCTTAACAATGCTGCAGTAGATGATAATCGCTGTTCACTCGAAGTGGAAAAAAAAATATATACCACCACCCCCCACCCCAGCACTATCTATTCACGGGGATCTGTTAGATTCTGTATGTGGAAAAGACGCAATCGTTTGCATTGATGCAAAGCTTTTTCTTTAGTACCTCGGAGAAAACTCACAAATCTCTATTTTAGAGTTTAGGATGGTAGGAATTAGAATAAAAGATGGATAATAACACCAGAAATAGTGACAGTGTTAAAACTATTAGCTGCTATTGCATAATGTCGATCTTGAAATAGATGTAGCACATTGAGTATAGAATATTTATTATTATATATCCTTACATATAATATGTTACACTAATGATGTATTATTAAAGAACCGATGATTTTTTTAGGTGAAGGTGAGGTGACTTATTTTAACCACTTAAATTTTTTTACATCCTATATCATCACACACTCAATAATCATCTAGAAAAGATAAAAAAAAAATGAAACAGTTACATTTAATAGCTCCTATTATCACTTACATTATAGTAGTTATAAACAGTCATTACTTGTTTTTTTTCTCTTTTTTGTGTAAAGTTTATATGCGGAAATGTTTACACTGCAAATTAATGTTAGTGATATCACAACAATGACGCACCCAGCAAAGCCTGCTGTGTTACAAACAAAACTCCTGGCGCGTCAGGCTATGGTAGATAAACCTCACGTTACAGAAAAGTTCTCCATCGATAACGTAAACCTTTTTTTTTCGATTCGTATCACTTGTTTAACCATTTATTATTATTCCTATATTATTTCTAAGCATACAATGATGTATGAGAGAGCACATGTAGTGTTGTAATGTAATTAACAGCCGGTGTTAGAGTCAAAGTTATTTATTATGACCAAATTTTCTATTTTGTGATTTTATGAAATAACCATGTTGTTGCATAAACTGCAGTTAACGTAAAATTAAAATGTTTTAGTAAAAATAAATAAATAAATAAAATATTAATTACCGCTAACTATAGGCCTGCACGATATTAGAAAAAAAAACAACATTGTGATATTTCGTTTTTTCTGTGATATGTATTGTAATAAAAATCCTTATTATTTAAGGATTGGGGTGATTTGGTAGAGGGGTAAATCTGCGTAAAATATAAAACACAAATTATAAGCATAGATAAATCCAATAGAACACGGATGTAAATAAAATAAAAAGTTGCTTTCTGCGTCTGAATGCTATGTTTAGATAGTAACAGACCTTCAAACAATGTGCAAAAACTAAACTTTTACTTTATTATTAAACTCTGCACATCCTGTAGTATGACACACACACATTGTGATGTCGATGTTGAATCGATATATTGTGAAGCCCTAGCTGACTACCACAATATTTTTTTCCCCGCAATGATCTATTGATATTCTAACCTCTAGTATCGATAGTTATTACAATTGTTTTAAATTAATTTTCATCACTGAAATATACGGTCATTGTCTCAAAAGCAAGCATGGTAGAAAAAAAACAAGGGTCGCCTCCGTTTTTGTATTTTTTTGTATTTTTAGGTTTTGGTTTGTTTTGTTTTTTTTTTTTTTTTTTTTTTTTTTTTTTTTTTTTTTTTTTTTAATTTTCTGTTTTGCAATTATATGTATTTAATTGCAATCTATTATATATTGTATCCTAACCCATTGTGTCTGGCCCTTGCCAATACACAGCCCTAATGGTTGTGTGTGTGTTTGAGTTTGACTGCATGCTGCTCTTTGATGCTTTACACTATTCAGGAGAAGCTCTATTTGTGGCTCGACCATGTGTGAGTCACGCAACTTTAGAGACTAGGATCATGACTGCCAGCATTCTGTTTCAGCATGAATGGAAGTGCAGTTTGTGACGCAGGGTTAAAAGAGGAAAAGCGATTCAGAAAGCAAGAAATGAAGAGATAGTGAAAGTATGAAAGAAAGACATACTGTGTCTTGTGTAATTGTAGAGAGTAGCAGACAGGCCGGCATCTGTATTTACTTCAGCTACAACAGTGGATAGCAAGGTCACCCCCCAGCCCCCACCCAGCTTTCGGGTCCACCATGTGACCCTGAGCTCAGATTATGTAGTTAAGTGTTGCATGTTCTCATGCATCTATTTGGATTTCCTTTGGGTTCTCCGGTTTCTTTCTGCTTCCTGAAATGCTCCAGTTGGTGGATTGGTGACTCCTATTTGGTGAGAAGTATTAAATGAGCAGGATAGTTAACTAAATTTAGCCCTACATTCTTTCCCAAATCAATTGCAATAAATTATTTATGAATTTGGCTTCTTGGTATCCTGTCCTATTGGCATTCAACCAAATGTTCTTGTTTCTTCCTTATTACAGGATTTTGTTGTTAACAACATTGGCCACTTTGCAGCGGATTGTTAATATTCCCGAAATAATACAGATTTGGATTAAACTGTAAATCAGAGTTTCCTTGGTTTAAATGCTAGTCCTGTTCATATAATCAGTACCTTTGACTGCTGAGATTAAAGCACCTGTATAACGAATTAATCAGTCGCAGGATTATGTTTGCCTGAAAGAGATAAGGGGAAGTGGATTATCAGCTTCCATTCTTCTTTTTTCCTCTCTCTCTCTCTCTCTCTCTCTCCCCCCTTTCTCTCCCCCTCTTGTCTGCCAGCTTCCATTATAAACCCCATTGAAGAAAAGGGTGGGAAAAGGTCAACATGCCGTGTTGACCTGTCCCTTTTTCCTCCCCTCTTTTTCCCCAAGCAGTTTGGCGTAAGCTTTGATTTATCCCAGAAGCGGGGGAGGTGAGGGTGTTGCCTTGTTTAGTTCTTGCCTGCCTGTTTACAGATCGTTTTGGGTGGGTAGAGTTGGACCCCCACTACCCCCAACCTTAAAAAAAAAAAACAGAGGGGAAAAGGGCTTTACAGGGCAAAAGTGCTCTGGCAGGGGTCATAAACTAATGAAGGGCCCTAATTTGGAGACTGTGGCCGAATAGACAAGCTAATCAGGACATCATGGTCTTATTAAAACCAGAGCAGGTCGTTCTGATGGGAATCACGTTTGCCCTAAACACCCCCAATTTCTGTTGTTAATCAGTCCACAAAGGTGTGCCTTGTACAAGCTTGATCTTTTGAAGCAATGGACTAAATGAGGGCCAAAACATGGCGTAAGAGTTTGCAGACATGGTGTAACCATATAAAAGTGGATAAAAGCGTCAAATAAATTGTTAATGAGCCCCTGGGCAAAGATCCTAGCAAGCAAATTGGAGCTTTTAAAATCCCTTGCTGAAATATTTGCCATCTTTTAAGGTGTCTCACAAGTGAACCAGTTTACGGCAAGCTCGAATCCTCCGTCAAGTAGGTGAGGATGACGTGGCTCTGGAGGGTAAACTGTGAGAGCACTGTTTTGATTAGCACGACTCGGTGATCTCTTACCCATTAGGCCACCAACGCTGTGGCCACAAGAGCCGTAAAAGCAAAATGGCCCCCTTATTTCCTCCCAGAGTCGTTAACATTTGGACTTTTGCTCAGTGAGGAAATGCAAAAAGCTGCTAAACCTGCAAATTGGGAAAAGGTTAGTGTTGCTCTGAGGATTCCCTGCTGAGTCGATGTGCGCACTCGTTTTTCAATGTCAGTCTGTGTTATTTAGAGCTCCATTGCAAATGGTTGCCTCGAGCTGTAAACACATACATGCACGCAGAGGTGAAGTAAAGTCTGAGGCATAGATTAAGTTAGTTTGCTATTCCTGGTACTCACACCCTGAATTTAATTTCAACACTTAAAACAGTTAATAACTACATATTTAACTAGTTGAAGGTCAACAAAAACAGTTGAAAATTGGAAAAAACTGTACAAAGGTAAGAATATGTACAAATTTTAGCTGTTGATTTTCAGTTAGCTTGTTCCCTCTGTAGCCTCAGATTTGCAGTCCTGGTTAGATGTTACTTTTCAGTTAGCTTGTTCCCTCTGTTGCCTCGTATTTGCAATCTCGGTTGACTAGATTGGAACCCAACATGGTCGCCAGCTATCTGTTCCAAGATTTGTTGTGTTGTGTGTTTTGGGACACAGTAGTTATTCGTATTGTATGTATTTGCATGTTAGCTCAAACCAGTCTGACCATTGTACTTCTAGACCCACTCAACAAACTTCTAGATCTGCTGCTTACCAGATGTTTATTATTTCGTTAACATTCTGCTTTAAATACTGTTCTGTATAAAAACCCTGATAGATTCTGGTACCAGCAAAATCATATTTTTATTTGCAGATTTTATAATAGCACATTCAGGTATTATATTGAATGATGCTCCGCTGCCATATGATAATTGAATATTGCTAAACAGTTCAGAAACCATGCCAAAAAGTAAAAGCCTTGGCACAAAAAAAAGTGTGTGTGACTGTGTGGGCGGTCACTAAGTGTCAAACCATCTGCACCTTTCTCGCCAGCCCCATTTGGAGTGTGTTTGTGTGGCCGCCTAAACGAGAATGTGTGAGGTGGTTAATGCAAATGGTACCAGAGTAAGCAGAATCTCAGACCAACCATGGAAGTCTGTACCAACATAAACTTTATTTTTCTTATTGCAAAATATGTTTTTAAAAGAATAACCGTTCTTATTGGAAAGAGTTGGGCACAGCGTATGGTTCATATTGTGATGCAATTTTCTAAACACGTTGAATAAACAGAATTGCATGATGACTTTGTGGAATAAACCCAGCTATTTAGACAGTGTTGGTTTTAAAGGTTGTCCTGTATTTTTTTTTGTTGCTTGATATTATACACCTTCTTTTGGTTATTTAACACAAGTGCATTGGTTCCGTTGCTGGAAGCCTGGAGTTTGAGATCAGAAGTCACAGGTATCCAAAAGACACAAAAATAGCTATGCCTTCAGGATTGAAGAAATGGTGTCCATCTTTCTTCCTGTCACTCAGAGGGGTTCTAACCAATCGGAAAATGATGTCATGGGCCATGTGACAGTGGCTCAGCATCAGTTTACAAAGATGCATGTGTTTTGGAAGAAGCAAATGCTAGTGCAGATGTTCTTTGTGGTTGAAAGTTGGTAAATTGAACAAATTAAGAAAAAAAATGTGTAAAGGTTTGATCCACTAAGCTTCACTAGGGATTTTGGACACTGAATTCCATCAACATCTGCAAAAGGCCCTTTTATCCTAGACGCCAATGTTCGCCGAGATTCTACCACATCTGTTATTAGGTAGGAAAAACTGCAGTTTCCGTTACAAATGCTTTCACTCTCTGCCAGCTTTCACAAGCCGTTCTCATGTGTCATCCTGCTTTATTGTAGAGCATGCTCGCTCTTATCAGTGCAGAATCCATTTTTCTTCTCTGCATCCCTTCCACCTTTAAGATTCTCTCGGTGTGTATGAGGTGAGCCTGCCTTCAAAGAGAAGCCCAATTTAGGCAAGGGGTCAGAAGGTCATGTGGTAATCTCAGCTGATGATGTCCTGCTGATGGAACCCTTGGATTCTGAGTTATTCGTTTGCCAGGGTGTGAGGAAAAGAAAAGCCTTGTTCCTCAAAGGTCTTTTGTAAGTAGAGGCTCCATAGAAGCTGGAAGAAATCAGAAGCTTCGTCTGTCTGCAGTGGCTAATACCTGTGCTATGATTTTCTTCTGATTCACAGAGCACAAAGGTTGAAGGTTGGTTTAGATCATGGTGAGTCAGTATCAGATGAAAATAGTCCTTAATCAAACATTGAATGACCCACTCGAGCTGAACATGGATGAAACTTTGGATAGAGGGATGACGGCAAAGCACATCATCTTCTTTAATTAAAGGGTATTTTTATAGTATTAAAATAAATTGAAAGTTATTTCTAGCAGTCTGGTACTCTGCTTTAACCACCCCTCCCCCTGTCACACTCAAATAACACCCCATTACCCCACCCATTCTGCCCCTTTCTGTTATAAATAACAGCAGCACAATAAACAGGATCCTGATAATTGGGCCATCAATCAAAGCTGTGTTTAGTGCCTGGGTGGGTCTAGTCCCAATCCTGTGAGCTCACTACCCCCCACAATCCCCCAGAGCTCACTTTGCTTACTGATTTCCTTAGCAAAGGCCATGGTGATGACATCTGGAAAAAGAACCCCCCCCTTTCTCCTTTTCCAATGCCCCACCACCGATGTTTAGGGTTTGATCTCTCACTCCATTTCTGTTTAAGACAGTTGTAGGGTTAAGGCTCTCTTTCCGTCTGCCATTTGTTCTTTTCAAGCCCTGTGGAAAAAAAATAAACGGGACCAGTTTTACAAGGGGACGTTAGAGAAATAGACCTACTTTGAGATTTTAATCCCGTGTAAATATGACATGTCTGTGTTTTTCTCACACAACGGCTATATAAATTCCAGAGCAAATAACCTACTGTTTTCCTGCAAACCTGGCACGGTCCTCTGAAAAAATCTAATCCTGTCCAAATGCGAATTTCCTGATTTTGTACATTTTCACAATTTTTTTTGTGTGCATTGGTCCACGTAAACTACCATACAAACTCAAAATCAAAGACTCAGAGCGACATTTATGTCATTTATACAAGTAGGCAATTGGGGGTTGAGGGCCTTGCTCAGGGGCCCAGCAGTGGTGGCTCGGTGGAGCTTGGAATTGAACCTACACTCTTCAAATTGGTAATCCAACCCCTTAACCATGAGCCACCACTCCCCCCCCCCACGGAGATGATAGTCCAGTCCGAATTTGGCGTCGACTGACGATAATTGTAACCCGTTTGGAAAACAAATAGTGCTTTTGACATTGTATTGTCATCTTAGCTTTACCTAAAGACACGGTCATAGAACTCTACATTGTGCACTGCAAAATTCAACCACATTTAGCAAACACAATAAGCTAAATTACAGACTAAATTAGATAAATGTAGAAAATCAAATAGGAAATAGAAAATAATTCCATGGCTGGATAATTGGATTGGTGGGTCTGC